>JBCFYV010000336.1:0-90249 GCA_039000515.1 Timema cristinae
TTAGTACTTAAGCGTAAAACCCAAACAGGTAGTAAGACGCGATGCTAAATAAAAATCCTATCATTAATAATATTAATCGTTACTTATTAACTATTAACATTTTTTTCAAAAATTTCCTATTAGTTAATTTTCCTCAGCCCCATCCTCCAAAATTTCGTTTTTAGTAACCAATGTGTTAAATGTAATAATAATTATTTTAAGTGCTGATAGAATCCGTTGTATTTTAATTAATTACATTCTTATTTTAAACTGTGCAGGTTGACCTCAAAAACATTTCCAATTCTTCAGCCAGCCTTTGTAGATAACTCAGAATTGGATTCTCATTTTGGCAGGACATAAGCACAAGTACGCCTAAAAAGAAACTATCAAAATCAGTAGAAACTCATGAAAATTTTCCAATTCCACAGATGATATGATTCTTTCCCCCATTTTAGACAATGATGATTGTCTAGATGGCGTCAGACCTCTTTCCTTATCTCCTGAAAAGAAAAATTTAATGAAGTTTAAGCCAACACAAAATAATTATAATCTATCAAACCACCGGGGGTGCTTATCATGGACGTCGAATTTTTGATGCTGCTTATCTATTTGAGGAAATAGCTAGGATAAGCCTACATGGCAGGCAATTTGACTGTTCATTTGCCAACATGGATTTTATCCGTGAGGAAAGAAAAGGGATTCAAAATGTTTACCATTTTATGTGTAATATGAGTGGAATCATAGAAAAGTTACATTCTGAAAAGCCCAACGAAGAAAATTCATACATGAATTCGAATATGGCCTGGGGTGAACAGTATGTTATTGACAGGCCAAAGCTATAGCCACTAAAAGTAATAACATCAACTCCTGATATGCCTTGCATGGCCAAAGAAACATTTAACAATTGTCAAAAGAAGCTCTCTTCAGTCATACACGATGTTGCATGGCAAAGAATGGAGGCTGCGGCAAAGGAAGAAGGAAGATTAGCCATTGAAGCAGGAGATTTGGACATAGATGGAGTTCCTCTGGTAACAGTTGTGACAAACGGCGCGTGGTGCAAGCGCTCGTTTGAGAGCAATTATGATGCTCTTTCTGGTGTTGTAAGTGTAACACACATGTATACAAATATTTAAATACTATTTTTGTTTAACGGTGAAGTTGGGAAAATCATGTTTATGATTTATAGCAATAATATGGTAAGACGTGAATAGCTTTAAATTGTGTTATTTTTTATTCACGGTCCATTTAAACAGCCTACCTATATCAATTTTAAAGTCATTATAGAACACATAGCACAATTTATTTCCATTCCAAGGTAATGAACCAGTTTATTAGAATATAAAGTGAATTTGATTTTTAATAATCCTAAAAATTGTAAAATTAATATGAGGTTTTGTTTGAATTCAGCTTACAAAAAGGTAATTTACTATCTTTTTACAGACGTACACAAGAAAAACAAGAATGGGTCTCTATTTTTTTATTTGCACTGAAATTCACCAAACGCTAAATATGAGAATTGAACTCAATTATTCTGATATAAACACGATTTAAACTAACGCAATTATTACCAAAATCCCTAATATAGACTACCATGTCAACGTTATTAGTAAATAATTTATTTTTACTTGTCTTAATAAAATTAAAAATATGTCTTGTTTTAGTAAATATAATTTAGTAAATACAATACATTATAGGGCTGTGGTATGTCTAATAAGGTAACCTACATTATTACAATTTTACATCTCCTTTATATATTTTCTTTTAGGCTTGTATATTTGGAAAACGCATTCAAAAGGTGTTGTTTGTAAATGCGAGAAATTCCTACTGTTGCATATGTGCTCGGGCTAGAGCTAAAAATGATACACCAAATGAGCACATCTGTTACAAAAACTGGAACAAGTCTCCAAATAGTATGGGATCAGATATCATAGTGGAAGGTTTCAAGAACAGTGTTGCCATGCATAACTTGAAATATCATCAGTTGTTAGGTATGTTTTTTTTAAATATGAAAAATATAAGTTTGGTGAAGTGTTGGATTTTAATTTTAATCGACACATTATAAAAGGTATTTTTAAAATTGTATGCATACATCGGTAAGATAGTAGGCCTACAAATCTACTGTTTTAAATCGCTTAGACGAAATGTCTTGAGCTGTGCACTAGCTACAGTATACGCTAGTGAATTATTTTTTTAGTATAGCCTATATTAGCTGTTTATTTTTACAGGTGATGGAGATAGTAGTGTTTATGCGAAATCTTTTAAAGCTCAACCGTATGGCCCTGGCTTCACAATAACAAAGATTGAATGTAGCAACCATATTTTGAGAAGTTACTTGAAGAGGCTTCGTAATATTTCTTCAAAGAGCAAAATCGATGTTGTTCAATTCCTCCAATTTTGAGGAAAGCTATAACTGATCGCCAAATGCGCCTCCGATGTGCGGTTACTGAAGTCATGAAATACAGGGTCAGTCAATGTGGAATTCTTCTTCATCGAAGAATTGAAGAACCGAGACAAGATATTGATAATGGGCCATGTCCTGTATTTGGCGATCATGCCAAGTGTGCTGAAAGAGGTTATTTCTGTGATGGACCAAAAGAAAACGAAGAGAATTCTAGTCCCAGTCCTTCAAAGTGCAGGAGTATGGGTAGAAATCATAGCAGCAAAAAACCTGTTGCTCATCATGCAGCTAGCTTACTGCAAAATGTTACAACAAACAAGGCTGAATCTTTTAATAGTCTAGTTTGCAAATACGTTTCCGGTTAAAAGAGTTAATTTTTGTCTAAGAGGTGGGTATCAAACAAGATGTGAACTATCGGTTATATCTTTGAACACAGGAGGAAAAGAACCGGATTATATCCACAAAGGGCCCACAAACGCTAGCCCAGGACATTTAATCAAAGTGTACCCTAGAACAAAAAGAACATTCAGCTCAAAAGAGGAAGCTTCAAAGATTGGAACACACAGCGCCATCCAAACGAAGGAAACTATACTCTTCAGGACCTGACAGTGACTATGGGAGTGTTCAAGCTAAGCTAGATGTGGATTCCAAACTTTTTACCAAAAACAAAAAGGACTTTTTGAATGGCTTAAGTTTAACAAAAGAACAACGATAACTGTTCAACTATCAACTACTGCCCAGGTAAATTCTGTTCAAATGGAGAGCGGAAAAAGATCAAAGCGCCTTACCGCATCTTCATTTGGTAAAATATGTAGATGAGAAAAAACACTAAATGTGGTAATACAGTAAGGGCTCTTCTTTATAATGATTTTTTGGCTCCAAGGCAACAAGGTATGGATTGTAAAAATAACCTATGGCTCTTGAACAGCTTGAAGCTGAGTTGAATGTGAAAGTGATACGCAGTGGACTTTTTGTAGACGACAATTGTCCTTGGCTTGGTGCCACACCTGATGGCCTTATCGGAACAGACGGAATCGTAGAAGTGAAATGCGCAGCAGTTGCAGCCACAATGACACCAGAGCAAGCTATAAAGGAAAATAAAGTCACTTTTTGTACTGTTCGGGGAGGGAAAATGCGCTTTAAAAGAACATAATAATTTTATGTACCAAGTGCAAGGGCAACTGCATGTCACACAACGTCAATACTGTCTGTTTGTGTTTTGGACACCTTGCGGAATGTTTGTGGAAAACATTTTATAGGGATGATACTTTCTGGCAAGAAAAATGGTGGACAAACTTACACATTTTTTCATGAATTGTCTACTACCGGAACTTGTAGACCCAAGATTCCCCGAAACTTGGAAATAAGGGAACACACCATTCAAGTGGCACACACATGATGGGAGTTAATTTGAATTGAAGTAATGGTGCAAAGAAGATTTAAAATATTAATTGAAAGAGTAGATAGTAAAATACATAAAAAATACTTTAAAAAATATTTTATTTCAAAATGCACTAAAAGGTATTAAATAATTCACTTATATTAATTTTAGTTAGCTTTCTTACGCTGGTCACTCACTATCTATCCTCACTTTATCAACTTTATAATTGATTAGATAAAATATGGTTTTCTTTAAAAAACACAACTGTTTCAAAACATTACTACAAATTATTATAGTGGAATTTTTAAACAATAATAAATCGTATAGGCCAAACAAATACCTTTTAACATTTCAGTTGAGTAGGCCCTACTTAGCGTCCGAAACTTTAACTCAGTCGATGGCGTGCTAACCTACTTTGTTATGGGTTTCGGGTCCGATTACCGTTATCAACACATCGTTAAACCCTAATAATTATTATTCTTGGCAGGGTCGATTTTATCTTTACTAAATTGTCAGCCTAGGGACTGGGTGTATGTCATAGTATTAAGTTAATTTGTAAGTCGTGTGCTGATGTAATCTTTGTGTTCAGGAAGTGCAAATTAAATACCCCATAATTTTTTGGAAATAATTGGTACTTGGCAAACGAATGTAATGTTGCCCATCACATAGTCATGTCCTATCGAAAAATATGTTTTACTCAGAGCGGTACGCACGGGGCAGGGGGACTTGAGAGGGGTGAACCATCCCCCTCCCCCATTGAGAAATAAATTTATGCTAGATAAAAACAATCCTCAGATATTAATTCTAAACCAAATTGTTGGAGTGGAGCCATTTTTGAAAATAATTTTTTTTTTGTAAAATCCGTCATCAGTAAACTACCATTCATAGCGTTTATTGCCCCAAAATCAAACGTAGTATGTTATTTGTATTGGCAAACTCTGCCCCAATGTTTCTTTTAATCAAAATTGCTAGAGCAGATTTCGAAACATTTTGAATTAAAAAAAGAATAAATAAACTACCATTCGGGCGTTTTTGCTCAAAGAACAAACAAAGTGTTTTATTTGTATTGGCAAACACTGCCCTAAATTTTAATTTAATCAAAATCATTAGAGGTTTTTAAAGAATATTTCTAAGCATAAGAAAAGGCCCATTAAGTAAACTACTCTTAATTATAGATTTAGAGTAAAAATTTAATAAAAGGCTCCAAATAAATTCTAAAACTTTAAAATATTAAATTTTAACCAAATCCATCTGACCGTTTCAGATATATCGTCAGGGATAGACAGACAGACATACATAGGGACGGACATTTTATAAAATCTCTCTTTTGGATATCTTGATACATTTAAACTTTAAGTAGCCAACACACTCGATTACAAAAACTTGCCATCATTTCCGCTTGGAACCAATTTAACGCGTCCACATTTCATGTACAAGACTGTACATTTTTTTTACAATTTATTTATAAACATAATTATATTTGACACATTTTTGGCATATTCGCAGATTTTGTTTAGAAAAAACAAATAAAATACGCCTAAATATACTTTAACAAAAACAAAATACAAATATTAGTTGTAATATTTTCAAACTGCAGTTACGGTACCTTTTAAGTGATTCAAATTTGTTTCCGGTGAATTATGATTCTTCTTTCTGGATTTTCCATCTCTTCTTTAAATCTATGGATCGTTTTCTTCTTTTGCATACTTTACTTGGAAATGAACGAGGCTTAGACATTTTGTACACTGTAAAATTCACATAAAAGTTGATTAATATCAAGGCCATAGTTGGGAAATTTTATGAAGAATATATATTGCTTTATTTATGGTTTAAAAAATACCAAAATTAATGTACAAGTACAAATTAGGGGGCTGTGCTACCTGTGTTTGGTTCTCAACGGTACGGCCCGGTTTGGCTGTATTTATTTCTGTGAAAATCACATAATTTCGGGCAATTTCCTATCCAGTTTTTAAAATATGATAGTAACGATTGTATGAAAAACGTCAAATGAACCAGTATTTATTGCTAAATAAGGAGAGTTAAATTTAATTTCAAAATACAAAGTAGTTTTATTATGGAAATTTATTTGTAAAAGAATGAGAAAATCTGCCACCGATTCAATTTAATTATTTATTAAATAAAAATTAATATGCTGGAAAATATAGTACAGACCGTGCCTAAAATATCTCTACCATATAGTGCTATACTATCCGTACATCCACAAAAAAAATTAAGGCTTTTGCTTGTATGACTTAATACTTGGATACGAATTAGTATTATCAATTTAAATTAAGCATTATAACTATTTAAAAAAATACATAACAATTTTTACTCTATTATTACTTATTTTAATACTTTTATTCTATTAAAAAGGCTCACAACCATAAAAATAAGAAAATAAAATAAAATATTATCACTCTTGCACAGCCTTAAACTCGCAGATTGAGGGTGCATTCACTTACATGATTGAAGCAGCTTCTTCTTTCCACCACAAGGGAAGTGGTTGGTCTGAGGACCATGTGAAATACTTAGAGCTTAAACTAGCTGAATATATTCTATTGGCTGCTTCCAGATATATTCCATTACCAAAAGAGTTGAGAAATAAGAATGCTCTAATTAATATAAGAAATGCTGACAGTAAATGTTTTCTTTGGTCTGTGCTAGCATTCATAAACCCAGCTAACAAGAACGCTAACCGAGTGAATAAGTATATATCACTGGAAGGTAAACTAAATATGGATGGTATTAAATATCATGTGCAAATACCGCACATAGCTAAGTTTGAAAAACAAAATAACGTATCTATTAATGTGTATGGCTACCAAGGGAAATATTCCCTTTAAGAATAACTAAGTTTAGTCGTGAAAATCACGTGGATTTATTGTTTATTTCAAATGTGGATGGGGGACATTATTGTCTAATTAAGAACTTCAGCAGATTGCAAAGCTCACTGACCAGACACAATGGTGAATCATACTATTGCAAATATTGCTTGTATAGATTTTCTAAGGAAAATTTTAGGGATTAGCATAGTGAGCGGTGTGCTAATTTCGATGCTCATAAGATACAGATGTCCGAGGAAGAGGATAAAATATTGAAATTTTCAACATATAAATTTATGCTAAAAATTCCGTATGTGATCTATGAGGATTTTGAGTGTTTTATTATTAAAATATCAGGGTGTGCACCTAACTCCGATCATTCATCAACTACAAAAATAACGAAGCATACCCCATCAGGATTTGCATATGTAATAGTCAATTCCGAAGGTAAATGTGTGAAATCCCCTATTGTCTCTAGTGGTTAAGGTGACCTGGTGGTCTAGGGGTAAGGTGTCAGACTTCTGTGCTGGCGGCCGGGTTCGATCCTCGGTCCCGTCACAGATTTATCTGATTTCCAAACCCTTCCTACACATCTGACAAGACATCTTGTGAATGTGTGGAATGCCAGGTCGCCACCGTGGTTCGGATTCCACGTTAAACTGTAGGTCCTTCATTTCATCTCACAATCACCCTACCATTACACATTAGCGTAAGTGCGTATAACCCGAACGGGTAGTAAGACGCGGTGCTAATAATAATAATCTAGTGGTGAAAATGTTATTTTTTTATTCATAAACTTGTTGAAGAAGAAACCATGATCATTGAGATGAAGAAAAATGTTGTCTCTATGCGCATCACCCCTGAACAAGAAAATGAATTTATTTCGGCTAGCTTATGTAATATCTGCGAGAAGGAGTCGGGACAAGACCGCGTCCGTAACCTCCGTCATCTCAGTAGAGCTTATCGGGGTGCATCTCATAGTAAGTGCAATATTCAGATTCAATATACCAAGAGAATAACCGTAATATTACACAATTTAAAAAAAATATGACGCCCATATTATCATGCAGAAAATTGGGAAGTTTACAGACAGAAGAATATCATATATTCCAAACAATATGGAGAAGTATATCTCATTCAGTCTTGGGTATAGGTTCTACTTTTAGCAGATGTCTTCGAATACTTTCGCTCTTTATGTTTTGAGTACTATAAATTAGACTGTCTACATTTTTGCACAAGCTCTGGACTAGCATGGGCGGCATTTTTAAAGATGACCAAGGTTGATTTGGAGCTACTAACTGACATAGAGATGCATTTATTCATTGAAAAGGGGATACGTGGTGGGGTGTCTATGATTTATAATAGACATTCTGAAGCAAACAACCCTGATTTTAACCCTGAAAAGGAGGTGAAGTACATCACATACTGGGATTGAAATAATTTATATGGGGCTGTCATGTCTGATTGCCTTCCTCAGAGTAAATCTAGGTGTTTAAACAAGACTGAAAGAGCAGAGCTCAATATAAATTCAGTTGCTGATAATAGCCCTGTGGGATATATATTAGAAGTAGATCTAGAGTACCCGGAAGAAATTCATGACAAGCACAGTGATTAACTATCCACTTGCTCCTGTAAAAGTCATTGTTACTCCTGAGATGTTATTCCCATTCTCTAAGTATATGCGATCCAAGCTGAACTCTCCCACCGGCGGGAAACAGAAAAGCCAAGGCCCAACCTAAACAGTAAACAAAATTATGTGGTACACTACCGTAATTTAAAACTGAATATTTCCTTGGGTATGAAGCTTCAAAAGATACACCGAGTCCTAACTTTCATTCAGAGTGCTTGGTTGAAGCCATATATTGATTTTAATACATCCCGACGAAAAATGCTGTAAATTGATTTGAAAAGGACTTTTTCAAACTCATGAACAATGCAGTATCGTGAAGTCGATGGAGAATCAAAGACATCGTGTAAATGTCCAATTACTAAATAATGAAAAAAGCCTGAAAAAGCATATTGCTTCAACAGCATTTATTGCTTATACGATCTTCACGGAAGAGTTAGTTGTGGTTTACATGCGAAAAATAAGCCTACTTTGGAATAAGCCTATCTATGCAGGCTTTGCAATCTTAGATATAAGCAAGGTTATAATGTATAACTTTCATTATAATTATGTTAAAAGGAAATATAGACAAAATGCAAAGCTCTTATTTACAGACACAGACTCCCTCTTCTACGAACTGAAAACAGAAAATGTGTATATGGTTATGTTGGATAATATAAACCGATTCGACACTTCAGACTATCCAGAAACACTTTTTTTATACAGCAAGTGCAATAAAAAAACTCTGGGTAAAATGAAAGCTGAAATGAACGGAGAGTTTATTCGAGAGTTTGTGGGGCTTCGACCGAAGCTTTACTCCATTCAAAAGGAGAGTCTTGAGGATGAAAAAGTAAGTAAAGGTGTGTCAAAAACAGCTCTCGAAAATAAAATTAAACATGCCCATTATAAAAAATGTTTAAAGCAGGGGATCTTACACTACGCCAATATGTCTATGATAAGAAGTGAGAAATATCAATTGTACAGTAACTCCTTGAATAAACTTGTACTTTCCCTTGGAGATGACAAACGCTATATTTTAGATAATGGATGTGACACTCTTGCATACGGTCACTAAAAAATAAGACAAATGTGTTCACCAATGGAGACATAAAAAATCACCATTTACGTTTTGTATGTAGGGATATTGAAAAGGAAGTTTGTGTATTAACTTTTATAATAAAGATTTTATCACGTAAAAAGCTTGAGTGCTTGTGAATATCATAGCCTGATTTCATCAGATGAAACAGGAAGGCTTTATTAAAATTAAATAATTCAGTCAAACTTAGCTATAGGTGGGAACTGACGTTACTCGCTTCCTCGCAGTGCCTCCTGGAAACGTTTTAATAATCGGATAAACGAGTAACACCCAATACGTAGTGATATTATAATAAAATATTAGTGATTTATAAAAGTTTCATCAAATTAATTGTGTAACTATTTTATAAACTCTTGTTTTGCCTCCTCGTTCCGCCTCCTCTCCTCCCAAAATATTTTTTCCTGATCCGCCACTGATCAATACTATTCTCATGAGAAAAATGACCCACCTGCTCAATGTGAAGGATCAATGTGGGAGAAAGTGAACCCACTCCACAGCGAGGAGGATCAAAACTAAAACCCTCAAAATAATATTCCCCTATCCACCACTGATCAATACTATTCTCATGAGAAAAATGACCCACCTGCTCAATGTGAAGGATCAATGTGGGAGAAAGTGAACCCACTCCACAGTGAGGAGGATCAAAACTAAAACCCTCAAAATAATATTCCCCTATCCACCACTGATCAATGCTATTCTTATGAGAGAAAGTGACCCACTGACTCTATGGGATGGATCAATGTTGGAGAAAGTGACCCAACCTCGCAGTGAGGAGAATCAATGCTAAAACTTGAAAAAATTGTTAACCCCCAAAAGAATATTTCCCGATCAGTCATTCAATCACTTTGAGAAGTCTTAATATTATCCGTATGGAAGAAAGTTACCCACCTCAATAGTAAGGAGAGCCCAAGATAAAACTTGATAGAATTAATGTCAACCTCCCAAAATAATATTTCCTGATCCACCATTGATCAATGCTATTCTTATGGGAGAATGTGACCAACCTTCCCGGTGAAGACCAACAATGTGAGAGAAAGTGACTAAAATCCTCAGTGAGGAGGATCTGTGATAAAACTCGAGAGAATTGTCAACCCCCCAAATAATATTTCCCGATCCGCCACCGACTCACTTTGAGAATTCGCATGGGAGAAAATAACCCACCTCAATAGTAAGGAGGGTGCAAGATAAAACTCGAAAGAAATGTTAAACACCCAAAATAATATTTCCTAATCTGTCACTGATCAATGCTATTCTTATGGGAGAAAGTGACACACCTTCCCAGTTAAGAGAAACAATGTGGGAGAAAGTGACGCAACTTCAAAATGTGGAGGATCAATGTTATTCTTATGGGAGAAGGTGATCCACCTCATTCAAGGAGGTAGATCAATGTTAACCTTATGAGAGAAAGTGAGCCAGAACTGTCATTTCAACCACTACTTACGTATGACAACGAAACTATGATGGAAGAGAAAGGAAAGCATCATTGAACTCTACCTTTGACCGTATTTACTCAACTAACTGGTCTGATCCGTCGCATGGGCTTATATCAGGCTGGAAAAGAGTATTGGGGAGGATTATAGACCTACTTCCAACATTTTTCAAAAATTTAAGCCAGTTGAGTGAATTACCATTTTTTATATTGATCGATTCCCCTTAAGTGGCAGAGGCGAAAAAACAATTTGGGGTGGAAAATATTTGTTGTGAGGTCGTATAGTAGGCTCCCTGTATAGACGATCTATCAAATATTGACAGAGTGTAAAAACATAATCATGTGGTTTAATTTATTGAACGAGTGAAGGGAGATCTTCGTTTTAACCCCACAAACTTGTTTGTCTGTCTGTGGTGGCTATGTCTCACAATAAAACTTGAATGCATTAACTAATTTAATTCAAACGTGGCATAATTGTTCTCTGAACCTTTATACATATTATGTTTGTTAAGGAAGAAATTTGAATCAAAGGTTTAAAGATACGGCTTGTAGCATTATTAATTAATTACATGTATTTATCCTTTAATTAAGGCATTTACCTTATACGGCTGAAAACTGGTAAAAAGGTGCATACTATATTCTGTTATAATATTAAACACTTCTTTTTTATATTTATTTATTTTGGGGCGGGGTTAAAGCAGACAACTAGGGGTCCCGCAAAATAAGTTTGCCTAGGGTCCCACGTCTGCTAAGGGCGGTCCTGCTCGTTAGGGTCCACGTGTGTACTAAAATGTTTTGAAATTCATTAAGTAAGCCAAATGTCAAAATATGCTAATAGCTCCCACATAATAATGGGCACATAGGTACAATGGATTTGTCCTTGTAATTTATAGTAGAAACAAGGCTAAAATATAAGTTAGAGCCACCCCAATTTTCCAAATATTTATATCTTCTAGCCATTAGTTAATTTTCAGTTCAGAGGCTCACTCTCTTGGCCAGATTAGTACTAACGTGACATTAATAAAATGTAATCTAAAGAAGTAGTAAAACCACGTCTCACATTACTATTTAATGATACATTGTTTTGAACTAACCAGCAAATCAATGCACATCGCAGTCTTAGCGTTCTGACTACAAGTAGTTCTGGAATAAATGAAACATTCAACTGTTCATTGTTTCACGTTATATGTGAACTGGCAAGCTTTGTGTGGGTTAATACAGCTAACATAAGTGAGTGAATATAAAAAGTAAGAATACGTATATATTTTGTTAGGTTTCGTAAATAAATTGCAAGGAATGTTATTTATTACACTTTAATGAACTAAATTAATAAAAATATTGACATTTACAAACTGATATAATTGTCAGATGAACTTAAAATTATTTTATTTTTACAGGATGTAACCACTATCACGTCCTATCAATATTTATGATTGGAAAAATAATGTTTTATATAATTATTTACTTTTATAATTATGTTTTATAGAACATTCGTTTTCTAAAAGCACTAGTAGAACGAACTGATTTGCTATATTTCCCACCGTATATATTAATATTAACAACTTAGAACAAATTTTACAACAAACTTTACTCTCTTTAAGGTTATGCTAAAGACTACATTCTATGACATAAGATAAGCTAATATTGACAGTTTTATTTCTGATATCATTATTTCTGTTTGCTTGTCAAATAAGATTTGTAGTTAAGTAAAAGCATGTCACAAGCAATATCAAGTAAAATTACGCCCACTCTAAGAAAACTTTCATTCGAATTCCTAACTTTTTCGTCATTTATTATTATGGCTCTGCTTTTCACGACATTATATAAAAACTCTGATATAGACAACATAGGCATTGAAAAATATTTATTTGCATTAAATAATCCGCGAAAAATACCTTATTCGAAAAATAAATATGAGGTAATAATTGAAAGAGCTGAAGACAACATTGTTATTGGATTAGGAGAAAATGGAAAACCTGCGTTTTTGGAAGCAGGCGAAGCTATATCGGCATACAACGTGATGAAGAGGGACGCTTTCAACGTTATTCTAAGTGAAAAGATTTCTTTGAAACGAGAAACACCAGACCCTCGTGACCCACTGTAAGTACTATATATACAACGATTTAAACAAATATGGTTATAACCCACGTTGGGATTTTTTCTGTAGTACCTAATGATTTTCAATCCTAGAAAAGAATAATTAATTTTATACCTATAAATTTATTGTTATAATATAACATGCCTTATTTTTATAGGTATATAATTGCAAATTATTATTATTGTAAACAAATTATAACTATATTTATCGTTGAAAAAATAATTTAAGTTTTTTTTGTAATACTGTTGCATATATTATTTACATTATTTAAGTACAAAAAATATAACAATAATACAAACATTAATATATTTAATTTAATTGCCAAATAGCTAAAATATATATTTTCAAAATGTACAAGACAATTATTGGAGGTATTTCGAATTAACTGTAACAAATTAAGAACTATTATGATCGCAAATTGATAAATGAAACCTGGACACGAGAATCGAACCCTTACCCTTGACTTAGCGCGTAATTTCTCTACTACTGAGTTATCCATGAATCATCCCTTGCTCATGGTAGTTCTTAACTCATGGCTGAATGACCCTGGGCACGGGACGATTGCTGTATAGTTCATTGGAAAAGAATTTGCACGCTAAGTTAAGGTTCTCGATATCGATTCCAGTGTCCAGGTATCAATTTAACTTTATATGGCTATATCCGTGACTAAAATATTATCTCCATCTTCAAAACTTTGCTAGTCATGTACCTACAATTAATTGTGTGAAAGTTTGCTTACCTCCTTAAGAACGGTTATCTAAAATAAAACAAATTATTTATATGGTTATTGATTAAAATTAAAACTTTAAATTTCGATCTTCATCATCGAAGTCGTGTTCTTTGAGTTTAAATAAAACTTTGTGAAAATCCAATATAAGCCTACACTGTTTAAAATTTATTTTGAAATGACGCAGCAATGCTCTACTGTTTTAAACTAGTTGTGAAACCAACAAATGTGTGCTATATAGAACTAGTTGAATGCTATTAATATTCTATATCATGTTCAACTGTTTTGGATGTGTGGTTTGTCGCAGTGGCCTGATCGTGCAGGGGTAGAGCGTAGCCCGGGTAGAAGAAAATATTCATTACCTGTACAGTGCATTTTTGCTTTAGTAATCATTAATATGAAATGTATCCATAATCACTTTTAAATTAAATATAGGTAAAGAATTGCCAATAAGTAACTTTATTTTTTAATGAATTGCATAAAAATACTAAAAGTAACTATTTTGTAGCATCAATGGCAGCGTAGAAATAGTTCCCTTTGATATTATGCATGTGTAGGTTGAATAATCGGTGTTCGTTCAATCATAGGAGGTAAGTCTTTTCACACAGTATAATTCAATACTAATAATATAATCCAATACTAATAATACTAAACTATTATATCGTCATTTTTCTTGCCGTTCTTATCTTTATTTGTTTATCAGAAGAAAACTACAGGTTGAATAAAAAGGTGTTTGTCAAAAACCGTACGCTGATGAAATCTATCGGGTGGTTTGGAATGAAGTTAAAGTAGGTACGAAGATAAAAGTTTATTAAATTTTTTTTAAAGGATGTTTAAAACAATTTTCTTTGAGCCAAAGATAGGCTTACTTTTAAATTTTTTATTGTTAGTGACTAGTTTAAAAAATACTAAGCCCAAGTCCACAATTACTATCCAAAATACCTAATAGTTGTATATATAGTTTGAAATTTTATTTGCTTCCGGTGGTTGGTTCTCAAACTCCCCAAGTTTTAGGTGCAGATGTTGTGTAAATCATAAACCTCCGCCCCTGGTTTGTCGCCCCTTCAAACAGGTCGAACCATCAATAAAACCATTGTAACGTGGGGCGCACGTGACCTGGGAGGGTCATAGGCCGTTCACACGTGAACGTGTGAACCACGAGTTCCTTTAGAGATATTGGGGTATGCTGCCGACCAAACACGAATGAAAATGTACACGGAATATTCAAGGTTTTGATTATTAAAATTAACACTTACATACACACACTTATTAACTGTATATCTAAATTAATTATAACTAAACAAGTAATTGAGTAAAATAAAAAAGAGCCTTAATCAAGTCTGTAACTTAATTAAACTAATAGAGCACACAGAGATGTAAAAAAATTGAATAAACAAATTAACAACTATAAAACACCTAATAACTATTCAAATATTTAAAAACAGTCACAATAATGTTCACTAACACAGTAGTTCATAATAACAACAAATGGCACTTGTCTCACACACGATACACGGCGGTGACCTGCTATACACAAACGCCGGACTCGCTGATCCACCCACAGATACGCCGACCGGCTCGCTGGTCGCTCTGGTTCACACACTTGACACGCCGGTCCACACAATGTACACACCGGTACACACACTCGCACTGGGGACTCCCGGACTCATTAGTCTAGAACCACGAACTGAATACCCACGGCTATCGCTGAGCGTGTTTATATAGGGGTGATGCCAGCTAAGGGTCTGGAATCCTCCATTTCTAGAGTTAAAAGTCCAGAATAAAAAGGATCCAGACCCCTCCAGACGTGTCTCCGTCATTCCCACCCCGCATCCCCACCCCTCCCATAATCCCTCAGTCAAGCGAGAAGGTCGCTGCCTACCTGCTAGACAAGGAGGAAGACAGAGAGAACAAGGAGCGCAGCCAGGGCAAACAATGAGAGAACGCTGGTCCCACTGTTAAACACTAATCTTGTTACACCACCCCCTCCTTAAGTATGTTCGTCCCGAACAGATATCTCAAAGTCTGGACTCTTGTCCCCGATATGCCGCAAGGCGATCGATGTGCACGACCTTCATTTTCCCTCTTGCTCCTCGTCGTATACGGATGATCACGTCGTTAATCCGGTTAATTACTTCATATGGGCCCTCCCATTTTCTCTGTAGCTTTGGTGATATACCCTTTTTCTTCTGTGGGTAGTATAGCCATACTAGATCTCCAGCTGAAAAGCTCCTATCGTTTGCTCGGAGGTCGTATCGTGTTTTCATCTGGTCGCTGTTAATCTTGATTTGTGTCCTTGCAAACTGGTGTACTTCTTCCAGAATATTGCGAAGCTGTTCGGTGTGTTCTTGTTCAGTTAACTCAGCAAGATTCTCAGGACGGCCATATAAAAGGTCTCAAGGCAACCGAAGCTCTCGACCAAAAAGCATCTTTGCAGGGGTCACTCCGGTTGTTTCATGGACAGCTGATCTATAGGACAACAAAAACAAAGGAACTCTACTGTCCCAATTATTTTGATTTTCTGAGACGAACATGGACAGGTATTTCTCTAGGGTTCTGTTCCGTCTTTCAACCATCCCATCCGATTGGGGGTGAAGAGGAGTAGTCCTTGTTTTTTTTATTTCTAGAAGATTGGCCATTTCCCGGAATACAGAAGGCTCAAACTTACGTCCTTGATCGAAGTGTAGCTCCAGGGGCACCCCGAATCTGCTCTAAATACATTCTCAATCAAGGCTTCTGCTACTGTAATTGCCTCCTGATTTTTAAGGGGTATTACCTCTGGCCACTTTGTGAAATAGTCCATCACAACTAGTAGATATCGATTTCCTTTCTCTGTAGCTGGGAGCGGGCCCATCACATCCACAGCTATTCTCTCGAAGGGAGCACCTACCTACATTGTATTGGTGCATTCGGCTCCTTCCTCTAGTCCTAGGTCCTTTCCTTGAAGAGCAGACGTTACATTTCCGGCACCAGCTCTCAACGTCATCCCTGCAGTGCAACTAGTAGAATCGGTCTCTTACTTTCTCGAGTGTTTTGTTTATGCCATAATGCCCCCCAGCTGGTGAGTTGTGAAGGTCTTCCAGCACAGTTTTGACTCGATTCTTTTGCAATACCAACTGATGTTTCTTGCGCAGACCATCTGCACTTTCCCATATTCGATAAAGGACGCCATTTTTCATTACGAGGGAGTCCCACTGAGCCCAATAACTATTCACTATTGGACTCAGGCCTGACACGTCCTGCCAGCCTGGCTTAAATCCACCTTCTTTCCATTCTATTAATTGACATATGGAGTCATCTTTCATCTGATCTTCTCTTAGACATTCATCGACCCAGAATTTTCGTCCACTGTCTGCGACGTCCTCTTGCAATCCAGTACGTCCTTCTTCTAATTCGTTTTCCTCTCGCCGCTGGCAATGATGGCAGCCATGTTCTTCGCATGGTCTTCTGGATAACGCGTCAGCGTTTCCATGACTATGTCCAGCCCGATGTTGGACTACGAAGTCGTACTCCTGGAGTTTTTGTATCCAACGTGCCATCTGTCCTTCAGGTTTCTTAAAACTCAACAACCAGCGGAGAACAGCATGGTCGGTCCTTATGAGGAATTGCCTTCCATACAAATAGTGATGAAAATGATCAACAGCTTTGATTATTGCCAGCAACTCACGTCTTGTTACACAGTAGTTTTTTCAGGCTTCAGGAGCACTTTACTGAAGTATTCTATTACCCTCTCAGAGCCATTTTGTACCTGAGAAAGGACCGCGCCGATTCCAACGTCACTGGCATCAGTGTCCCATATAAACTTACCATCTTCTTCAGGGAATGCTAAAAACGGTGGTGAGGACAAGGCATTTTTTAGAGTGTCGAAGGCTACGTCACATTCTGAGGTTCAATTAAATCTCCTTGTGGTCTCCGTAAGCTGGTGGAGAGGCTTAGCAATGTTGGCAAATCCTGGTACAAATCGACGGTAGTAGGTACATAGTCCAAAGAAGCTTCGTACTCTGGTCCGATCCTTTGGCCTTGGCCAGTTTCGGATACATTCCGTCTTTTCTAAATCTGTTTCCACCCCTTTTGCAGTAATTACGTGTCCAAGAAATTTAACTTTCCGTCTGAATAGATTGCACTTCTTCGGAACGAGCTTGAGATTGGCATCTGCTATCTTCTGAAGCACGGTTCTCAAGCGCTCTAAATGTTCTTCGAACGTACTTCCAGTTACCACGATGTCGTCCAGATAAACTTGGCATTTGTCTAGAGGCAGGATACATTCCATGAGGCGTTCAAACGTAGCCGGTGCATTACAAAGACCAAATGGCATCAACTTAAATTGCCAAGTACCCTTTCCGTAGATTGAGAAAGCTGTTTTCTCTCGGTCAGCCGGATTGACCTCACATTGCCAGAAGCCACTCTTCATATCCAATGTTGTGAACCATTGGGAACCTGCCATTGCGTTCATGGTATCGTCTATTCAAGGTAAGGGGTAGGAGTCCTTTTTTGTGACATCATTAAGGCGGTGGTAATCTACACAGAATCGCGTGGAGCTATCCTTCTTTTTGACAAGAACTACAGGTGATGACCATGGTCCTGAAGCTGGCTCTATCGTATCGTACTCCATCATCTTCTTTAGCATTTCCTCAACCTCAACATTCGTAGACATGGGTAGGCATCTTGGAGGTTGTTTGATAGGTGAGGCATCTCCCGTATCAATCTTGTGGCAAATCACATTAGTTCTGCCCAAATTCTTGGTTCGCAGGGAAACGCAGAGTTATGCTCCATTAAAAACTGGACTACTCGTTTTCCTTGGGAAGCGTCTAGATGCTCTGAAGCGCGCTCAGACAGCTCTTGTAAGGGCTTAGGTAGATCGCTTATGGTAGGAGTTATTTTATCGATCGAACTTCCCTCAACGTTATCTGAGATACTCGGTAACATCTCCCAATTATAGTTCCCTTCTTGATTCCCCATATCTTGTCAGATAGATTTATCATAGTGACTGGAATGCTCTTATTGTTGTTTGAAAAAAGTGTTCTTGCAGTTATCACACTTAATGGCAGCTTATTAGTACCGTTCGCTGACTCCACTAGTCCAAAGTGCCGTCCATAATCTTCCCTACACTCCGCTGGAACAAGAACTTCGCTGTTCGCAGGAAGGATGGTTGTTCGCTTACAGACCACTGGGAAATCGTCCGGAGAGGTCACACACCGCCGAGATACAATTTCAACCTCTACTTCAGGTGTTCTTATAACTCCTGAACCTAAATCGATACAGCAGCCAAATTTGCGCAGGAAGTCCAAACCAAGAATACACTCGTCCTCAATGTTGGCAACGTACACAGGATGTTCTACTTGAAAACTTCCTAAATTAAATTTCATTTGTGCTTTTTCCAAAACTGGTGCAGAATCACCAGTTACCGTCCTTATTACTCATCCTTGAAGAGTGTTATCTGTTCGTTGTGACCGATGAACCAACATGGTGAAATCGGGTCGGACCAATGTGACGTTGGCACCCGTGTCCACAACCATTCGGCATGCTTTTCCATCCAACATTCCTTCCACCTATAGAGCGTCGTCTTCACTTCCAAGCGATCGCACATTGAAGATAACCATGGGAGCATTTTGTGTGGAGTCAGCTGGTATTCGCTCTTTAAGACTAGCTTTCAGTAGTTTTCTGGTTGATTCTTGTTCCAGTAGTCACTTTGCTCACTGATCCTCTTTTCTTTACACTGGGAGCGGAGATGTCCAACTTTATTACAGTTCCAACATTCAAATTGGGTCGTCTTATTAGAATTGGGGCCGCGTGGAGCGTTCCGAACCTTAGAAATCGATTTAACTTCTTTTACTATACTTTTGAGTTCATCCAGGAAATGTTGCTGATCCAGACTTACACCAGCACACACATCTCCTTATTCCAAACATGCGTTCCGTATCACACGCCGCGTGGCCCTTGCAGCAACTTTGGCCGACTCCACCTCCAACGCTCTGGCCAAGGCCTCTTGCATAGTTCGAAGGCCTGCAACTCTGACCGTCTGTTGAACTTCACTGTCTGAAATGGCGTCCAAGAACGCACCAACAGCGATTACGTCACGTGTATCAGCAGGACAACTTTCAATGGCCAGCTGTGACAATCTTTCAACATCAGCTGCCAGTTCCGCCAGGGACTCGTTGGGTCTTTGAACTCTGTTTTTCAACTTGGCATGGTAAAGATGCCGAAGGTGTTTGTTACCAAATCGTAGTTCAAGTGCTGACGTCAAGGCATCGTAGTCCAGTCGGGTGGGCTCCGAGAGGTTCTGTAACACCACCAAAGCAAGCCCCTGGAGCATTGCTGCCAAATACTGGTCTTTTGGCGTCATCTTCCAGCTATTGATTTTGGCCACAATTTCAAATTGTGTTTGATACTCACGCCAGGTACCTTGTCCATGATATGGAGATGGTTTACCTACGGTACGAGATCCTTCTAAGGCACTGAGCTCGGAACTGCGTGGAAGTTGAGTGACATTACCCTCACTTGTAGTTGACAAGCTGCTTAAACGTTAATTCATTTCTTCTCGTAGTCGTCAAAATATAGTTTCCATTTCGTTTTTGACGGTGTCCATCTCTCTCTGCAATGGCGTAAATTTACCCTCCATAATCTCTGTTTTTAATTCTTCTTTCATTGCGTTCAACGATGTTGTATGTTCCGCCATCTTACTTTCCAATGATGTCTTCTGTTCCGCCATCTTACTTTCCAATGATGTCATCTGTTCCGTCATCTTACTTTCCATCTTACTTTCCAATGATGTCGTCTGCTCCACAATCTTAATTTCTATCTTACTTTCCAATGATGTCGTCTGTTCCGCCATCTTGCTTTCCAATGATGTCGTCTGTTCTGCCATCTTTCTTTCCAATGATGTCGTCTGTTCCGCCATCTGGTTGTTCAATGACGTAGTTTGCGACGCTATTTGGTCCAGCCTGTCATTGTTTTGTTCTGCCGTGGATTGAATAAGAGCTGTTAAACCCTGGATATCCGCAGCCATTTTTTTCGTTGTCATCAAGCACACACACCACCAATATCACACTTATGACACCAATGTAATTTGGGGCGCACGTGTCCTGGGAGGGTCACAGGCCGTTCACACGTGAACGTGTGAACCACGAGTTCTTTTAGAGATATTGGGGTATGCTTCCGACCAAACACGAATGAAAATGCCCACGGAATATTCAAGGTTTTGATTATTAAAATTAACACTTACATACACACACTGATTAACTGTATATCTAAATTAATTATAACTAAACAAGTAATTGAGTAAAATAAAAAAAGAGCCCTAATCAAGTCTGTAACTTAATTAAACTAATAGAGCACACAGAGATGTAAATAAATTGAATAAACAAATTAACAACTATAAAACACCTAATAACTATTCAAATATTTAAAAACAGTCACAATAATGTTCACTAACACAGTAGTTCACAATAACAACAAATGGCACTTGTCTCACACACGATACACGGCGGTGACCCACTATACACAAACGCCGGACTCGCTGATCCACCCACAGATGCGCCGTCCTGCTCGCTGGTTACTCTGGTTCACACACTTGACACGCCGGTCCACACAATGTACACACCGGTACACACACTCGCACTGGGGACACCCGGACTCATTAGTCTAGAACCACGAACTGAATACCCACGGCTATCGCTGAGCGTGTTTATATAGGGGTGATGACAGCTAAGGGTCTGGAATCCTCCATTTCTAGAGTTAAAAGTCCAGAATAAAAGAATCCAGACCCCTCCAGACGTGTCTCCATCCTTCCCCCCCGCATCCCCTTGGCCGCCATATTCCCCCATTCAAGCGAGAAGGTCGCTGCCTACCTGCTAGACAAGGAGGGAGACAGAGAGAACAAGGAGTGCAGCCAGGGTAAACAATGAGAGCACGCTGGTCCCACTGATAAACACTAATCTTGTTACACCATCATAAATCAGTTCCGACCGGGTTGATTGAATGTAGGCCTAATGTATTGTGAAGAAGCTCCAAATACTAGGAAAATCAGAATCTTAGTATCCAGAGATCAGAAATATTGACTATGTACCCTAATACTTGTTTCATATTGTTTAATTCATAGTGAAATTTCTGGAAATAAAATCCTGAATAAAAACCTAAATAGTTTTTCATCACACCTCCCTCACCTCGGCCCATCCCTCTCAATAAAGTGAGATAGACCCAATTCTACCCTATGGCGTACCCTCAAATAAGTAAAGAAACAAGAGTAAATAGAGATTCGATCAAGTAGAAAATGAATTGAGAAATGGATATCAGGGAGCGTTGACTTCTAGAACATCCAGTGTCGTGTTTAGGAAATGTGAATCCCATGGCAGAAAAGATTTAAGGCCCTGATTTGTACGTCAGTTTTTTAATTCAGCATCAAATCGTTATAATATCCGATGTGTAAAAACGCCACATCTGGCTATATCTAGGGAGATCTAAAATTCTGGAAATACCAGAACTGGGAATCCAAGATTTCTTAGCTAAATTCTATTTTAATTAATTTAATTTTGTCCATAAATTAAGTTCGATAAGGGTAATTTAAAAAAAAAATAGCAGATCGTGCCTGTTCGTTTAGTACGCATGTGTATACTAATTATAGTTGAGCTAGGGCTTTTATGGTAGTGCCTGAAAGCTAGAAAAAATTATCAGATCCAATTATGTATCCCTACGCCAAAACTTATGATCTGCAAAAACATATGTTTAGCAGCTGTCACTTTTGCAGGTCAAAATTTATATATATACAAGAAAAATATTTTAATTACAGTTTATACATCTTTTTTTAGTTTTTTATTGTTAACTTTGATCTGTTGATGTTAGGCCTAGTATTAATTTTTTCCACAGTATTTAAAATTTTAGCATTTTATCCCATGTGTTTATATTATTATTATTATTATTATTATTATTATTATTATTATTATTATTATTATTATTATTAATGAAATATTTTAAAATTATTGTTTGTTAATGGTATTAGTATTAACATTATAAATGTGAAAAACCCGAACGGTTAGTGTTAAGGGGGTTGCCTACCGGAGCACTGGAATGCGTTACAGACGTTCATTGCATAGGACATTGTTAAGTAGTGTTTTATTTTTTCCAAACTTGACTTAAGCCAAAATGAAGATAAAAGGTGGAGACATGCTTAACTAGTACTCTCAACCTTACATTTTAATAATCTTTCTATACATAAAATTAATGAAAATTAAAAATTTGCTCATTTTCAATGGCCCTTTAACTATATTGTCACAGTTCTGAGACGAGGGTTACTACTAAATAATCCTAGATACAATATTTCAAAAACAAATAAAGTAATTTTTTGATAAGGTCACAACAGAAAATGTAAAGATAATTGCTAATTCCTTATGCTGTTTTGACGCGTCAAAGGTAATGCTTTTCAGCCCTCAAGTAGGGTAGCCAAATCCTCCATCCACGCTTTGTAAGTAAAGAATAGCCGGAAAAAGAAGGAAAGGCAGTTGACTCCATGCGCATATGCTCTTTTAGTTGGATGTCTGCCTTCACCTTGTTGAGAGTTGAGACAACGCACAGTGAGCCCGCTCATTTTAAAGTTTTATGTGTTCGTTAAAAAATGTTTAAAATAATATTGTCTGCTCTAGCTTTTATTGTAAATGTATAAATCAATTGGTTTAAAAACTGGTCCTGTGTTTCCGAACAGTTGTGTATGCTTTGCCTTCCTATGATAGCTATTATAATTATATGTTAATTACATAGAATTATATTGTTTTTTCGATGCATTAAAACTACTGACTATGAACAATAATACGAGCAAAAGTGACTACCGTAAAGGGGAAAAAAACTAGACTTCGACTATCTGTTCCCGCAAAAAATTAGGATGGAATAAGGTTAAGAAGCATTTTATTGATGGATCAAAGTAAGTATATACTGTTTTTATCTGTATAAAAACAGTATCAGTTTCACTTTTCAACGGTTGCGTGCTAGTTTCATTTTGCCGTGTTGCTCCTCTATTCAGGAGTAAGGGGTTAAAATCCCGTCCGGAAGCTTCGTTAAACTGGTTCCGTGAAGTAAAGAACCACAATTTGAATTATGTTGCCTAAGTTTAAAACATGTATTTTTTATGGTCTTTATAATTATTCCTATAAATCCAATGAGCTTCACAAAATTTTAATCACTACACAAAAGATAAAATTTAATTTTAATAAAGCTTAATTCAGCTCTGGTACTTGAAGGTTAAATCTAAAAACAATTATTACAATGTTTAGTGCCTGATTAGTAGTCTCAACTGAAAAAGTTCCAAAATCAGCTCTACAATATAAAAACCTTGAGCAACATATTTAATTTCAGGGTAGGTGTAAATTTGCCTTTTCCATATTAAACAAAGCGCGTAATGTTTACCCCTAATTATCGCAACAATTAGGGTCGTATTAAGTTTTAGAAGCTTACCGATGAAATACTGTAAATTCAAACAACTTTTTGGATGGAAACCTAAAATTTCTAATCATTATTGAGAATTATTGGTTGAAAGCAATGATTATATACTAAGTATTGACAATTGTTTCTGAATTATTGCTTTATGTGGTGGAGCTGCGTGAAGCTAGTCTCCCTCAGCCGGTAATGTACGCCTCTTAGTACGTTGCAAATAAAGAACTAATTCTTAGACTATAGGATTTGAAGCACTAATCATGTACTAAATATTGACAAATGTTTCAGGATTAGTGCCTTACATGGTTAGATAAGATTCACGAATCTCTACCAAGGTGCAGTAGCGTAGTTTTTTAAATGTGAAATTCACTTTGGTTTTATAATTTACATCTACACGCTAATGTGAAAGCACTTTTTCGTATCAAATACTTTATCTTCCTCGCCCCTAGTAAATTATTTTTTATATTGTTGTTTTAATTTCTTTAATACTCCCCCCCCCCTCCCTCAAAGTAACAAAGGTTTACTTTTAAACCAAAACTGTGTTATTAAAAATTTATAAGAAATTATATGTAAGAATAATATTAAGTTCACATGACTTCATAATAATAAAATAGGGTACTAGAAATATTTGTTTTAATTTTTTTTGTTTAAATTGTCAGATTTTTTTTTTTAGAAAATACAAGTTTTATGTTACAATGATTAATACTTGAACACGCTTGACAAAATTAAATCATGTATTATTTTGCATGAAAATAATATGTCCTAGCAATAAAATGCTCAGATAATTACACTTTTTGCCTGAGATTTTTGAGCTACATGCTGAAATACAAATTATGCAAAATGTAAGGCAAAGCATAGCGATATCCTATGTTTAACCAATTCTATATAACACTACCATTATATTCAATTTACAGAAAATACTTACTGGTTAAAAGAAAATAACCTATTTAATAAAAGCATGTAATAAATTTATGTTATTTTGGTGAATGATCAATGACCAAAACACAAAACATCATTTCGGGATAGTAAATTCGGCTTTACTTTTTCCTACTTTCAGAAATGTTCAAATATACCTTTTATAGGCTTTTGATTTTGTAGTTTTATAGTATTCATAGAAAAACAAGTTTCTTAAAAAGTGGCCTTATTTATCGATATATTATGCTTTGTAAATACAAATGATTTACATGTAAACAAAGGTGGTAACAGTTCATCGAGCCAGCAAAAACCTAATATTCAAGAACAGATGATATAAACTATGGATTGCAACTTTATGTCTCCTTCTTCTGAAGAAAGGTGAGTTTCTAAATAATTTTATGGCGTAAACTATAATCAGCTCTTTGTCGATTTGCAATAAATTTTATTGCTTGAGTATAAAAACTTTATAATAAATATTAAAGTTCTAAAAAGCTGTACATATATTTTCTAGATAACCAAATTAATAACTCGTAAGACGAAAGGACCACATAATCCTTACTAAAAACAAATTTATTTTATATAGGCCTACCAATAATTGTTTACATTATTATTTTAGGAATATCAATAGTGATACAATTCAAATAATTCTCTCTCCACATTCGAGCACACCTCCCAGCATTTATCTGATACTATTGGTATCCTTTTACATTCAGAGCTGCCTCACTGCAGCGCACAAATTAATATATCCATACATTCAATAACTGGTAGGCCTAGCAGCAGCACTTTTACAGAAGATTTGATGGACATATGGTCCGGAGATGAGTCGAAGACATCATTGTATTCACCACGGTAAATATTAGATTTCATAATTCACTTTAGTGTTTTAATCTATTTAGTGAACAAGTTCAGACGGGGTGGAAGAGGACGCGAGAAATATTAAGTGTTTTTGCAGTTTTAACAACAAACTTTTTTAAATCGAATGCTTCATTAGAAACATATAGTTTAATTTTCTATACATGGTGATATCAACAGCTGTTCTTGAATATCTACTATGAGCACAGCATCATTTAATGAGAAACATTTTAAACGAGAATAAAAACTATCTAGAGTGTTTTTTTCTGGCAGCATAACACCATAAGTGCCGAAGGCTAGGAACAATTCTAAGTATTAAACACCTCTAGAAGCTATCTGAAGTGTTTTTGTTTACAGTAACACAACCCTCTAACTGCCGAAGGCTTGGAAAATTCTAAGTATTAAACACATCTAGAAGCTATGTGAAATGTTTTTAATGGCACCATAACCCCCTAACTTCCGAAGGCTGGGAAAATGTCTATATATTAACCTCTAAAGGCTATCTGAAGTGTTTTTAACGGCACCATAACCCCCTAACGGCCGAAGGCTGGGACCATTTCTGTATATTAAACACCTCTAGAAGCTATTTGAAGGTTCTTTTGGCACCATAACCCCCTAATTGCCGAAGGCTAGGAAAATTTCTAGATAGAAAACACCTCTAGACTCTATCAGAAGTGTTTTTATGGCAACATAACCCCTAACTGCCAAAGGCTAGAAACATTTCTAAATATTAAACACCTCTAGAAGCTCTCTGAAGTGCTTTTTATGGTAGCACAGCCCTTAGTTTGTACTTTTATCTTAATTTTTATATTGTTTGAACAATAAATACAGTCATTTTGTTCATAAAATTTGGTGGTTTGAGCCCCCAACACCCCCTCCCCCCGGATACAGCTTGTTTATTTGTTCATAGTGGATTTTTAAAGATACAAGGCTTTTTCTATGCTACTTGATTTATTATTTATTTCAGTTTACCTGCATCTGAGCTAAATATCCAATTGGGCTTAAATATATTTATTTATATTTGCAGATATTGTTCAAATCGTGTATTTTAGATTAAAAAATTTAACTGACTTTATTACAGCGGTTTCCAACATTTTGAGTAGCTAGTACGCCCCATGGCCACAATTTGACCTTTGACCTTTGACCCCAATTTGTGTGACGTAATCATATCGTGTTATGTTGCAACATCCTGTTTGAGTACCGTGACCTACTTTCCTCTGATTGGTTGCTATAAATATCCTCCTTCCCCACCAATTTTGCCCTGCTTTCCACATCCGCCTCCCCCTCCCCCCTCGACTACCAACCTTGGACATGTTGGTTCTTGATGATTGTTAATAGATATTGAGGTCATTGCCCCGGGAAACGGGGTTTTTCCCTGGCACCAGTATGTCGGGCAGACAAGACAAGAATAGATATTGAGGTCATTGCCCCGGGCAACGGGGGTTTTCCCTGGAGTCAGTTTGACGGAGGGCTCGGCACGAAGCTTGCGCTATGGCTGACAAGCCTAGAATGAACATCGACTCTTCTGTCACAAGGCTCTGTCCCGGAACAAGCAGCATGAACCTTGCGCTATGGTGCTTTGTGGTAGAGTGTGGTAATTTGTTCCAGAGTCCCCCTCCTCCTTCGCCACCCTAACGCCATGATTGAGTGACCTACTTTCCTCTGATTGGTTGCTATAAATATTCTCCTTCCCCCACCAATTTTGACCTGCTTTCCACATCCGCCTCCCCCCTCGACTACCAACCCTGACGTGTTATGTCACAACTCTAGCTGACACATGCACAATCAGGGGCCTCGGAATCCACAGTTAGGGGCCACTACCCCGTCACAAGCCTACTAAAATTGGTTGTTTGGTAGCGTCTGTCGAAATGCCTGTAAATGTACCTCCACCCGCAGCTCTCGGACGGGACAACCTGGGTTTTTTTCCTATAGCGTAATCATTGCGTGTTATGTCACAACTCTAGCTGACACATGCACAATCAGGGGCCTCGGAATCCACAGTTAGGGGCCGCTATCCCCCGTCAGAAGTCTACTAAAATTGGTTGTTTGGTAGCGTCTGTCGAAATGCCTGGAAATGTACCTCCACCCGCAGCTCTCGGACCGGACAACCAGGGTTTTTTCCTATGCCGTAATCATTGCGTGTTATGTCACAACTCTAGCTGACACATGCACAATCAGGGGCCTCGGAATCCACAGTTAGGGGCTGCTATCCCCCGTCACAAATCTACTAAAATTGGTTGTTTGGTAGCGTCTGTCGAAATGCCTGGAAATGTTCCTCCACCCGCAGCTCTCGGACCGGACAACCTGAGTTTTTTCCTATGACGTAATCATCGCGTGTTATGTCCCAACCCTGGCGCCAGTATGTCGGCCCGACAAGACAAGAATAGATATTGAGGTCATTGCCTCGGGCATCTGGTTTTCCCTGGTGCCAATATGTCGGCCCGACAAGACAAGAATAGATATCGAGGTCATTGCACGGGGCAACAGGGTTTTTCCCTGGCGCCAGTATGTCGGGCAGACAAGACAAGAATAGATATTGAGGTCATTGCCCCGGGCAGTGGGGGGTTTTCCCTGGCGTCAGCTTGACGGCTCACGAGACAAGAATAGATTTTGACCTCAACAACCTTGGGGTTTTCCCAATGACGTAATCATTGCGTGTTATGTCGCAACCCTGGCGCCAGGCTGGCGGGCACACAAGACAAGTTGGGACAAGTCTAGATCGTTTGACTGGGGTATAAATAGAACCCCGATCATTATATTCGGTCATTTCAATTAGTAATTGGATAACATAAAGTTCGAGATGAGTTTTAACGCTATGGAAAACAGGATAAATTTGAGTAAGTTTAATTCGTTTTGTATATTTTAATTGTTTCTAATTTGATTATCATGACAGTTTGTACAGTGGTATTCTCTTCTTCTTTGTTAGATGAGGAGCCCATGACGCTCGGCGTGGCGGCGCAACCTGTGGATCCCACTAATCTGGACCAGTTGAAGCAATTTACAGATGAGGGGATTTATAGTGAGGATGGTGACTGGTCCATGGGTAATTAGCTGCCTATGATAAGTTGCCAGTGTGTTTTTTATTTTCTGTAAATGGTAATTAATATGTATTTATTTGATTTCAGACTACTGGGATCCATATGGGCTGGATGAGGGCCTTCTGGGCAGCGTAGCAACAGGCGTGCCGACATCTACCCAGCCGGAGGCGCCCCAACGGTCCGTGCAAGGCACGACGTCTCTGACGTACTCAGGCCCGTCCCAGGCATCCTCTCTCCTGCGCCCCTATTGCCAGCGTCCCCCTCTGTTTGGACAGATTTGGACACCATCGACAGGCTGATATGTAAGTATCCACTAGTTTGAAAATATACTATATGTGTAGCTCATGCTCTCTCTCGCTCACGCAAACATAGTTATATCGGTACTAGTTCGAAACCTCTTGTCAGCTGCTCATTTCAAGTCAATTGTACTAGTTCGTTTAGTGAACAAGAGAATGCGGGAAAATTATGTATTGTTTAGGTGGTCTAGGAATTTATGTGGGAGGTTTTTTCTAATAGATTTTCCATTCTACCTCCTTGAAAAATGCGAGTGGACTTCCTCTAATTCAGGGTTACTGTATTTATTATGTCAACAAAATATATTCTCTGAAATTAAACGATATTTAAAGTTGTATTTAATATTACTTAGTAATTTATGTTGAAAGTTTTTTCTAATAGATTTTCCATTCTCCCTCCTTGCAAAATGCGGGTGCACTTCCTCTAATTTCGGCTTACGGTTTAAGTGACTAATTTTCTTTGTGTAAATGTTATTTATTATGTAAACCAAATATATAGTTTCGTGCACTAAAATTTACCCTGCGCTGTGTTGGCTATAGCGTTTGTTTCGTGTAGAGCCAGACGGCCGCGGCCGAAAGAGTTTTATGTTCGAATCTTGCATTATTAAACTAGCGGCGTTTTTTTTCACTCATTTGGCGGAATGTTGGTTTCAGTTAAAGCAATTATGTAACATATTTTATAAAAAAATACGCGCATGTTTGTAACAGTGCTTACTTTGACATGTGTTATAATTGAATTGGAGACCATAAATGGAGGGACAGTCTTCCCACCGCCACCGGCTACTAGTCCCTCTCACCACACTGCAGGAGTGCTGACGGCGAGCCAGGGAGACGGTGCGCGAGTCCCAGCTGCAGTGCGGGAGACGAGGATCGTGGAGCCGGCTACAGCTGGTACATCTTCGACCCCTCTACAGGGATTTAGTGGCCCGGTAAGTCAGATAGGCGGGGCATTGCAAAATGGCGTCCCTCTTCGTATCGTTGAAGAGAGGATTAAACAATTGAGGCGTTTCTTTTATACTGGTAGAGAAATTACCGTACAGCTTGGTGCTACAACAAGCGATCGTGACGCATTAAGCTGGCTTGAAGAACAAATTACTAATTTGCTCCATCGGCTGCAGGACCATGGCGTTAGCGCCGATGACCACGTCGGCTTACTTTTGAACAGCACTGACTCTACGTTGAGCCCTGTGTACGTCTCATTTAGGCGAGCAGACCAGTTAAACGCCCGAGCAGTGCTTGATAACGTAAGTCGCGTGTTGCAAAGTAATACTTTGTTTTTGAGTACAGCACCCCTGTACGTTAAATTCTGCCATTTTAAGGATCCTCGCGGGAGGGGTAATCATAAATGTGATAAACTCGCTCCCGCTAGCACATATAGCCGTAAAAACCAAAGGATCATTACGATTCAAAATGACGACACACTTTGCCTAGCCCGTGCATTGGTTGTCGCCAAAGCTATATGTGATAATAAAAGAGAACCAGGATGTATGGACGTGAACACCGTTAAACAGATCAAAATGGGTCGTTTCATTCAAAAACTCAAAGCAGAGGAACTATGCCGTGATGCCCGTGTGAATCTTTTGAAAGTTGGTGGGCTCACTGAGCTGAAACAATTTCAAACATACCTCTCCGAATACAAAATCACAGTGTTCAGGGAGCGTCGGGGAAAACAGGTCTTATATGAGGGGCCTACTCCAACCGAACATTCCTTTAAGGGGCACCTTGATTTGTATTTTCACGACGACAAGCAAAACCATTTTGATGTCATAACATCCTTGACAGCCGCATTTAAGTGTGAATACTTTTGCCGTGAGTGCCGTGTGCCGTTCAACACAAAGAACGAGCACAAATGTGCATCCGTGTGCAAAAAGTGTTACGCTAAAGCGGTTTGTAGCGGAGGCCGAACTGTGGTCTGTAAAGATTGTGGGCGTTGGTTCACAAATCAGACGTGAATTGATAACCATAAACGTCCGGTTTTTTCAGCGGTCACAGATCGGTCTGTGATGTAAAAATCTTTGAGAGGTATGCGGGAAATTTTTCAGTTTGGAAAGATCAAATTATTCACATAGGTGTTATGAGACTTTTTGTAGAGTATGCGAGACCCATCGCCCTTTTGGTCATTTCGGTTATATGAAGCAGGCCCCATCCAGGCCGTCACTGGAAAAGAGTAATTTCATGTTTGTATTCTATGATTTTGAATACAGACAAGAAACGCTTCTTCAAGGTGCGGCAGGCACGTACTTGCACGAACCTAACCTATGTGTCGTTCAAACGTGTTGTAAGGCTTGTGTTCATATAGATTCAAATGACTATCATTGCACCGACTGTGGGGGCGATAGGACTCGCATATTCAAGGGTGATACCACTATGGCCCAATTTTTTAAATTTATAGAACAAATTAAAGCTTCAAAATTTAAGGATATCACCCTTCTAGGCCATAACGCTAAATCCTATGATGGTAATTTTATTTTAAGATACATGATGGAGGTAAAAAATGGACTCCAGAACTTATAATGAACGGTGGGAAAATCATGTCCATGCGTTACGGCCCACTCCACTTTATTGACTCGCTGAACTTTCTCCCGATGTCGCTGTCCAAATTGCCCAAAACTATCGGCTTGGACGAGTCTTTGGCCAAGGGACATTTCCCCATTTTTTCAATAAAAAAGAAAACGCGGGGTATAGGGGTCACTTGCCGCCAAAGGAGGACTACGGCATCGGCGAGATGTCAGTTGAGGGAAAGGAGCACTTTGAGAAGTGGTATGACGCGTTGGTCAAAGAAAATTATGTCTTTGATTTTAAACGCGAGTTGGAACTGTATTGTGTGAAAGATGTAGAGATCCTACAGAAGGCCTGCCTGAAGTTTAGAGAGATGCTCATGGAGATAGCAAAGGTGGATCCTTTCAGAGAGCCGTGTAAGATAGCTGGAGCGGCCATGTTGGTTTACCGCCGAAGTCATCTTAAGGAGAATAATATCGGTATTATCCCTAACGGTGGCTATCGGTGCGCAGACCAACAGTCGCACGTCGCTGTACAATGGCTCTGCTGGGAGGCCCATCAGCGCGGTGTCTATATTCTTCATGCGGGTAACGGCCGTGAGGAATATGTGTTAGGGCGACGTGTAGACGGTGTTGTTAAAGCTGGAGATACCACCACCGTCTTCCAGTTTTGGGGCTGTTATTGGCACGGGTGCCCTCTCTGTTACCCTGACAGGACCACCCCCGTCAAAAATAGTCCCCACGAGACCATGGAGACGCGTTATGAAGCGACCATGGCTTGTTTGGAAAAGTTTAAGAATGCCGGCTACACGGTCGTAGAGATGTGGGAGTGCATATTTAATGCGATGAAACGCACAGACAAGGACTTGCAGCAATTTGTACTCCGTCACGAGGTGTATACCAAGGAACCTCTCAGTCCCAGGAATGCATTCTTTGGCGGGCGTACAAATTGTATCAAGCTCTTCCACGAAACAGACCTTTCTTGTGGAGAGAAGATCAAGTACTTGGATGTGTGTTCATTGTATCCATACGTTTGCAAGTACAAAAAATACCCAGTCGGCCACCCCTAAATTCACTTGGAACCAAATTGTCCGTCTATAGATCAAGTAGAAGGTATAGCCAAAGTTACAGTGACGCCTCCGCGAGATTTATTCCTGCCCGTATTGCCTACCCGGATGCACGACAGACTAATGTTCATCTTGTGCAGGTAATGCGGGGAGGAGTAAAACCAAGGAACGTGTCAGCACGACGACAAAAAAGATCGATGGTTGACAGGCGTCTGGGTGATTGACGAGATCCGGAAAGCCGTTGAGAAAGGCTACACCGTTGAAGCAGTGCACGAAGTGTGGGAGTACAATGTATCTGTTTATGACCGTCAGACGCGTTCTGGCGGCCTGTTTCACGTTTACATTGATACTTTTTTAAAAATTAAACAAGAAGCCAGCGGATGGCCAGAGTGGTGTACCTCACAAGAGGAAAAGTTAGCTTACATTCAAAATTATGAGGAAAGGGAAGGGGTAAAACTAGATTTCGGCTCTGTTTGTAAAAACCCTGGTCTCCGCACTCTGGCTAAACTTTTTTTAAATTCACTATGGGGAAAGTTTGGGCAAAGACTCGATTTACCACACGTAGCCGTTGTCAACGACTATCAGGGCGTACACAAGTACCTGACGGATCCGTACATCACCGTGGACAGCGTAATTAATGTAAATGATGAGGTTATGTTCCTCAATTACAAGGATGCGCGTGACGCGTTGCACCCTAACCCTAACACGAGTGTGGCGGTGGCATGCTACACGACTGCTATGGCTAGTTTGCACTTATACAGCATCCTTGAACAATTGGGGGACCGCGTTTTATATCATGATACAGATAGCGTTCTATTCACCGAACGCCCCGGTGATTGGAGTCCACCGACCGGAGACTTTTTAGGCTGCGGAAAGATACATACAGATACCGCACAAAATTGTAAGAAAAGGTCTTGCGACTGTATGTACCGTTTCGCAGACTAAAGTCTACCGGCCCGTGTACACCAAACGCCGGATAACAGATGATTTTAATACGTTGCCGTTTGGGTATCAGAGTCCTTGTAAACGCGCTCGCCACGAATAAAAGTTGCTTATTTAGACTGGCTGATTAACCATCTTTTTTTCTTCCACTCTAGACAGTTCCACTTACATACAGTTTTTCAAAGATTTGAAATTTTTTTTCATATTTTTTTCTGCATGAAAACGAGCATATTTTTTTATATTTTTTTATGCACCCGGGATACTTTTTATATTTATTTATTTGCCAGCACAGTCCTCCGCCTACCTGATTTTTTCTAGTCAATTATTTATTTGTATATATATTTTAATTATAATAAATTGTTTGTAAATATTTTTTTATTTTAAATCTAATAAATTGTTTGTATATATATTTATTTTCTTTCTAGTCAAGTATAATAAACCGATTGTATCAATCTTTATTTTAAATTTATTCAAAATATATATAATAAACTGTATAATATTTATTTTCTTTTAAATTGAAACCATATTTATTTAGTACCGAGGTCACTATTCCCCCCATATTGTAAATATTCACAGTATACTTTTCACTATGTGTAAATAAATATTGTAAACAAATCCAGTTATGTCTATACTAATAATTATATATTGTAAATATTCACGGTATACTTTACACTGTGTATATACTTTTTCATGACCAAATAAATATTGTAAAAATTGTTATGTTTGTGTTTTAACGTCTACACATCCCTCCTATCCTATAAATACAAGCTCATATAGCTTATAAGCTCAGTCTCAAACATTATGGACAAGTTCAAACATCCATTTTCGGCCATCATATGCGGCCCGTCCGGCTGTGGAAAGTCACATTTTGTAGCAGACTTTATCCGTCACTTGGACACAATGTGTGACGTTAAATTTGATAAAATCACATGGTATTATACTTTATAGCAACAGGGATTCGAACAAGACGGGACAAGTCCCCACGTCATATTCTGTAAGGATTTGGCGGAAATGGATGATGTCTGTAATGACTCTCCACAGCTGATTATCTTGGACGACCTGATGCGTGAGGCCAACGAAGTGGTCGTCGATCTTTTCACCAAAGGATGCCACCATCAAAATATTAGCGTCATGTACCTAACACAAAATATATTCCATCAGGGCTGTAAAACTAAATATATTATTATATCAAAATATTTTCAAGATTTTCATAATTGTAAAACTTGTGGTTTTTTTTTTTGTTTTTTTGTAAAAGTAAATATAATATTATTAGATCAAAATATTTTTTCGGACATTAAATATTTGGTTGCGGTTTAAGTAACTAATTTGTTTAGTGTAAATGTTATATATTATATCAGCGTATATAGTTTCATCAACATATTAATTTAAAATAATTTCAAGATTTTCATAATTGTATTACTTGTGATTTTTTTGTAAAAGTAAATATTTTTGCGAACGTTAAATTTATTGTTGCTGTTTCAACGAAGCCACGGAGAGTGAGACAGGGAAGCACCTTACGGGAATCCGTTTCTACCAGAAAAAACATCATGACATGTGGCTAATATAGGGTTTTGAACCCCTGGCATGTGTAAGACCGTCTCTTTGCTTCAATTGGTGTACTAGTTCCCATTCCCCTCCCCTATAAACCCTCATTTTCAGTCATACAGGGAATCGAAGCCTGGACACTTGACTCTGAGGGGACAGACAGACATGCTAACGCCTCGCGGCCAAGTATTCCTTAGACGTCTTGACCATTGACCACGCGACATAGATTAACAGACAAATACATGTCTCCCTTCACAGAGAGATAAAGAGAGAGTTATACATTCTTTCTGGACACTTGGCGCAGCGGGCAGTCTTCCTAACGCCGTGATGAGAAAGCTGCTGCTTCCTTTATATGTAGCGTTTCTCCTTCACCATTTAATACATATCATATTCTGAAAAAAAATACACCTGCACACGGGAATCGAGCCCTGGAAACTTTGACTTACATATGTATCTTAGTACGTGTACTGGTTTGTTCACATTAAGGGGGTAAGATATACTCGTAAATATATATTATGGATTAGATAAGCAATTCAACCCTGGATAGCAAACTAAGTCACAACAATGTTGGCGTCTCCTTCAGGTCTTTGATTGTCCAGCCGAGGATTTAAAAAATAATAACGACATTTTAGTGCTAGTTTTTTTTATCGACAATCAGCAATTGATTAATTTAAAACAACAACAAGCAGCAATATTATTTAGGTCTTTTGACCAATACATATAAAAGACATCTACCAGCCAGAAAATGAGTAGGAGTCAATTTTATTGTTAGTCTTTTTATTGACAATCAACAATTGATTAATTTAAAACATTCACAACAGCAGCAATATTATTTAGGTCTTTTGACCAATACATATAAAAGACATCTACCAGCTAGAAAATGAGTAGGAGTCAATTTTATTGTTAGTTTTTTATTGACAATCAACAATTGGTTAATTTAAAACATTCACAACAAGCAGCAATATTATTTAGGTGTTTTGACCAATACATATAAAAGACATCTACCATCTAGAAAATGAGTAGGAGCCACCTCCAAAATAGTTCAAGACACGTTGAGAGACGGTAGAGTGTATATTGACAATGTCTCCACAGTTTTTACCTGGCAATCTTACTCTTCCAACAAACTCAAGCACAATAACATTAGGTTCGGGCTCTTCCGATAGCACAACGTTATAACTTTTGTTTTTCTCAAGTTAGTTTAAGCACTTGACACGATTGTATTCCTCTTTCTCGATCATGTCTAACGCCCTGCATAATACCTCCTCGTCCCAACAGGTATCCTGGTGAGCAGCAGTTTGATGACATTGAATTTTGTGCCGAATAAGATTGGATAGCTTTGCGTAGGATCCATCACAAACGCAGCATTTAAACGGCATAATGTCTATTGGAGATGCAGCAAAAGAAATAAACACTCGCTCTTAACGTTTTTTTTTTCAAAATTTCACCACTAGCTCCTATGGCAGCATCAGAGTACGTCTAGTTTATTAATTCACTTTTAAACATCACACTTTGTCCTCCGAGATATATCATACAGCGTGCTTTAGATTTAAAGCGCTTACAATCCAAATAATAGATTGACTTTGGAAGGAAAACGTTACCGAAACTGCCCAGGCTGAGTATGTAGTCGGCGGGCGTTTCACCTATAATTTTAACATTTGAATAATTTTTGTAAATTGTTAAATCCTCGAGATTTACAGGTTCTTCAGACTTTACCTCCGGTGGTGGTGGTGGGCACGCAGCGGCCTCTGCTGGCTGGTAAACAGGCGACTCTGACTGTTGATACGCCAGTGAATCTGACGCCTTGTAGGTAGACGCCTCGGACGGTGGGCACGCAGGTGACGCTACTGACTGGTAGACAGACGACTCTGACGACGGGTACGCCTGTGACGTGTGGTGGGTAGACGACTCAGGTGGTGGGTGCTCTGGGGTTGGGCACGTCTGTGACTCTGGGGGTGTGTACGGCTGTCTCTCTGAGGGCGGCGGCGGCGGCGGCGGCGTGAAGTATTTTGACGGATGTTGTGGAGCTCGGAAGGGTGGTGGTGGAGGTCGGGGTAATACAGCTACCACGTCCCCCTTGCGGAAATTGTAAACGGCGCACGTTACATCACACGTATACGTTTCCACGATTCTCTCGTAGGGTAGTACTTCCGTCGCTCGTATCGTGTGACAGGTAGAGTCACAAAACTCTATGTAGCCTCGCTCCTCTACTTTGTAAATTACCTGTCTATCACACACCGCGACACTGTGAACATTCTCTCCCGTCATATAGGCATGCCCCTCCATCGTATGGCCCACAAACATTAAATTAATATAGCCAGATCGAAGCATGGTGAGCGTACATGCGAGCTAAACGTCCTGTAGAGTCCCCTATGCTCTGCTGCCCGTTGTTATTGTTAACTGCCGTGTCTCTTAAGCGCGTTCAATGTTCACAATGATATGTGAACCGGGTTTTACTCCGGCGCAGGTAAATACTGTTTTTCTTTATTTAACTCACACACGTCTTCATCTGTAAGAGTACCAAAACGGCAGGGTACAAATACACAAAACTCGCCGTCTAGGTAGGCTATTAGGCGTCTCCCGAACTTTGTATTGACGGCTTTTAGTTTATCCACCGAGTACTTTTGATCTACGGCTAGATCACAGAATTTGACGGTCTGCACCGCGTCGACGATATTTACCAGCTGCTGTAACTTGTCCATATTGGATCGCTCTACAAACGTTTATAAATAGACAACCAAGTGTGCACCCCTCTTTATAGCCACCCCCTCCCTCGTTTGACGTCACACGATATATTCTTGTCTCGACTTGTCTTGTCTGCCCGCCAACCTGGCGCCCGTGTAGATGACCTCGATATCTAAGCTTGTCTCAACTCGTCTTGTTGTGCCGACATACTGGCGCCAGGGTTGCGACATAACACGCAATGATTACGTCATTGGGAAAACCCCAAGGTTGTTGAGGTCCAGATCTATTCTTGTCTCGTGAGCCGTCAAGCTGACGCCAGGGAAAACCCCCCGCTGCCCGTGGCAATGACCTCAATATCTATTCTTGTCTTGTCTGCCCGACATACTGGCGCCAGGGATAAACCCTGTTCCCCCGGGCATTGACCTCGATATCTATTCTTGTCTTGTCGGGCCGACATATTGGCACCAGGGAAAACCAGATGCCCGAGGCAATGACCTCAATATCTATTCTTGTCTTGTCGGGCCGACATACTGGCGCCAGGCTTGGGACATAACACGCGATGATTACGTCTTAGGAAAAAACTCAGGTTGTCCGGTCCGAGAGCTGCGGGTGGAGGAACATTTCCAGGCATTTCGACAGACGCTACCAAACAACCAATTTTAGTAGACTTGTGACGGGGGATAGCGGCCCCTAACTGTTGATTCTGAGGCCCCTGATTGTGCATGTGTCAGCTAGAGTTGTGACATAACACGCAATGATTACGGCATAGGAAAAAACCCAGATTGTCCGGTCCGAGAGCTGCGGGTGGAGGTACATTTCCAGGCATTACGACAGACGCTACCAAACAACCAATTTTAATAGACTTGTGAAGGAGGTAGTGGCCCCTAACTGTGGATTCCGAGGCCCCTGATTGTGCATGTGTCAGCTAGAATTGTGACATAACACGTCAGGGTTGGTAGTCGAGGGGGGAGGCGGTGGAAAGCAGGTCAAAATTGGTGGGGGAAGGAGGATATTTATAGCAACCAATCAGAGGAAAGTTGGTCACTCAAACATGGCATCAGGGTGGCGAAGGAGGAGGGGGGTCTCTGGAACAAATTACCACACTCTACCACAAAGCACCATAGCGCAAGGTTCATGCTGCTTGTTCCGGGACAGAGCCTTGTGACAGAAGAGCCGATGTTCATTCTAGGCTTGTCAGCCATAGCGCAAGCTTCGTGCCGAGCCCTCCGTCAAACTGACGCCAGGGAAAACTCCCGTTGCCCGGGGCAATGACCTCAATATCTATTCTTGTCTTGTCTCCCCGACATACTGGCGCCAGGGAAAAACCCTGTTTCCCGGGGCAATGACCTCAATATCTATTAACAATCATCAAGAACCAACATGTCCAGGGTTGGTTGTCGAGGGGGGAGGGGGGAGGCGGATGTGGAAAGCAGGGCAAAATTGGTGGGGGAAGGAGGATATTTATAGCAACCAATCAGAGGAAAGTAGGTCACGGTACTCAAACAGGATGTTGCAACATAACGCGATATGATTACGTCACACAAATTGGGGTCAAAGGTCAAAGGTCAAATTGGGGCCATGGGGCGTACTAGCTACTATTTTGTAGTTTATGACCACAACTTTTCTCTCTGGGGTCATCGTGACTATTTGATAAATTAAAAGCGTTCAAATCCTAGTTTCATAGTATTTCACTGTGTATTACTACCAGCCCGGACTACCTACAGTTTGCCACACCAGTGGGATAGGTAAAATTTAGAGGATATGTACATTTATTTGCTTGAAGGGATATTAAGATATACTACCCCTGGCCAGAATTTAAATTCTTATTTCCCCTTCACCTACAAACCAAAGATTAGAGCGTGACATTAAACCCTCATGTCCACTAATGCTTGTTTTAATTACTATAAATTGATTATAATAATGATTCTATGCGACTAATATATAATAAAATAGAACCAACAAGCCCGGGGTTGGGGGATGATTTAATATTATGCTAGCGGTATTACAAGGCTGTTACAGTAAACAAGTCAGCAAGAAGCTATCAGAATGGTATAGCCAAAAGTAACCTAAGCTGTAACTAGGTCTTTTTAGCACGTTAACAACTTACGTTTCTATTAGAATTTCGCATCTTCTTATAATCATTAAAAACTTTGAAAAAATAAATATAAAGCTAAACGGGTCTATATTGTGACCACACCCAAAACACGCTGTGACACCCAACTTTATAACCGCTGCTTTATTATAACATAGTTGGAAGCCATATTTAACCAGTAAGCACCTGGAGATGTAGAGCTCGCTCGTCACGTTATCAAAAAAAAAATTTCAATTTGACCATGTTTATTTAAAATCATTTTCAACTGTAAAATAAAACAATAAATAATGGAATTTATCGATATTTAAACAGTATTTTGGTACCTGTCTACCAATGTCCTGTTTCATAACCTCATGGAAGTTGCCCTAAAATGTTAATACTGGTATGTCATTAAACTATTCAAAACATATTATAATTTAGCGCGTGAGGGTGAAGGGACTTACCATGATATTTTATTAAATAACGTATGGCAAATTTGAGATCAGCACGCTGAACAACATGTTTATACGAAATTTCATGCAAATCGAACACTAAATAACGAATTAAAAAATGTATCTCAAATTTGAAAATGTTAAAGAGTGAAAAAATAAATTATTTTTTGCTTAATGTAATCAAATGAAAAATTATAAGAGTTGTAACAATGTAAAACAGCACTATTACTCCTTTTCCTTCATTATTGCTTTGAGCCTATTTAAATTGCTTTTACGAAAGCCTATTTTAATAAAAAAATGAAATAAGATACCTCAGTTCAATTCAAACTGGTATGATTACTTGCTAGATAAATTAGTGTGTATTTCATAAGTAAAACATTAACACTAACCTTAATGTCCTCATTTAATCAGTCAAAGATTTTGATAAGAAAACAATAAAATTTTGCGTAGCATTCACTGCATTTATTCCTTCAAAATTTAATGAAGCCCTAATTAAGGCATTGGCTGTACAACATGATAATTTGAATCATAAAACTGTGACAGTCTAGCAGTCACGAAATTCACAATAAAAAACACTAAACCATAAATAAAACATTGGCTGACAACGTTGCCACTTCAAGCATTGTTGGCTGAGTGAAATTTTGTTATTGCGCAGCTCATGTTCCCTTATAATTCGTTTTCATAACGCATTTGGCATAAATTTATCGGCCGTTGTCTCTGCCTACTGACAACGGCACTATTAGGCTACTTGATTAAATAAGATTTCTACAATTTACTAAGCAAAGAATCTCCTTTAATTGTTTGATGATTTTTGAAGTTGGGATTTTTTGTAGAGTAGGGATCAGCTGTTGGGAATTTTTAAATTTATCTGTAAAAGTCTGTGGTTAAGGTCTTTCATAATAGAAAGTAATGGGGTACAGAATAAGCCTAGAATTTCCCAACTCCAGATCTCAAATCTCACAAAATTCCTAACTTTCAAGCTTTAAACCAACATTGGGGGGTGACTCCCCAAACAACTCCCAAGGGGGTGGCCCTCAAGCGGCTGCTCACATCAACTCAGGTATTGATTGACACTCTTTGATTGGTCCCGGGATACCCAACTTACAACTGAGTAGTGTTCTGGCCCTTACGCCTCAACTTGACCCCGACGCTGATTGGCCGAAACTGGTCACGTGACCACGCCTCCTCGCTCTCTGATTGGCTGCTATAAATAGCCTCCTTCCCCCACCCCCTGACCTACTTTCCCCCTCCTCCTGGCCCTCTTCCCCTCCCCTACAGCCATCAAACCCCAGACATGTTGGTTCTTGATTATTAATTATTGTTAATTAATTAATTGGTAGGATAGAGGTGTTGTAGTTTTAGGGCGTTGTAGTTTATTTGGGGGAGCATGAGGCAGCAGCACAAACCTCCCGCTATGGCTGTCGGGGGTATAATGAACAGTTTCCCCCTGCCTTTCACTTCCCCCCAACCCTGGCGCCAGTATGTCGGCTTGACAAGACAAGAATAGATATTGAGGTCACTGCCCGGGCAAAGGGGGTTTTCCCTGGCGTCAGATTGACTGCTTGCGAGACAAGAATAGATCGTGACCTCAACAACCTTGGGTTTTCCCAATGACGTAATCATTGCGTGTTATGTCGCAACCCTGGCGCCAGGTTGGCGGGCAGACAAGACAAGTTGAGACAAGAATACATATCGAGGTCATTGACCCTGGCAACGGGTTTTCCCTGGCGCCAGGTTGGCGCGCAGACAAGACGAGTTGAGACAAGAAGAGATATTGAGGTCATTGCCCAGGGCAACAGGGATTTTCCCTGGCGCCAGGTTGGCGGTCAGACAAGACAAGTTGGGACAAGAATAGATCGTGTGACGTCAAACGAGGGGAGCGCCCACCTGGTTGTCTATTTATAAGCGTTTGTAGAGCTATATTAACTTTTACAAAAAAAATCACAAGTAATACACTTATGAGGATCTTGAAATTATTTTAAATTAATATGTTGTTACACTAAACAAATTAGTTACTTAAACAGCAACAAGAAATTTAACGTTTACTTTTACAAAAAAATCACAAGTAATACAATTATGAAAATCTTTAAATTATTTTAAATTAATATGTTGATGAAACTATATACGCTGACATAATATATAACATTTACACTAAACAAATTAGTTACTTAAACAGCAACAAGAAATTTAATGTCCGCAAAAATATTTTGATATAATAATATATTTACTTTAAGAAAAAAAATCACAAGTAATACAATTATGAAAATCTTGAAATTATTTTAAATTAATATGTTGATGAAACTATATACGCTGACATAATATTTTGATATAATAATATATTTACTTTTACAAAAAAAATCACAAGTAATACACTTATGAGGATCTTGAAATTATTTTAAATTAATATGTTGTTACGTTTTAAATATGAAACTATATATCCTTTACCGTTCAACTATTCAAAATATGCCTTCATATAAATCTATGTATTTGAAAACATTTAACTTTAAGCTTTAAGCCCAATAATCTAATATTTGTTTGATTATACGATTTTACATATTATGTTATTTTAAAGTGTTATGAGCTTCGTTGTTACAACTTCATTACACTTTTAGGTGTTTTACATGACAGCTTTATCATCCAACTATGTCAAATAAAAATTTGTATACAACTAAGTATTTAAATTAACATATATGTATAAATTGTAAATTTTTGACATTAATGAATATATTTGTTACCTATTAACTTGATATGAAATTGTTCTAATAATACACCATCATGATTTAATATTATATATGTGTTTTGCTTATCATACATGTTTTCAAACACCCTATGACACTTGTTCTCAATATATTCACAGCTGATCCCACATTGATGGTGGAATTACTAAATTTATGTAAGGTATCTCGTAATCATTTCCAGGGGGATGCATCATACCTACGTTCAGACCCATGTCTATAGAGAGGGTCTTGTTGAACCCCCATTCGGAAGCCACTCGGGCTTAGCTCCTCCTGAGCTTATGATGGTCTTCCGGACAGGACTGTTTCCACTGGGACCCTTGTTGCAACATTTGCAGCGGTATATGTGTCTAATGGTCTTCACAATATGACGTGACGATGTAGTCAAAGGGGGACTTCCGTACGATGGGTGATGGCTGAGTCTTACTATGTATTCAGCCTGTATAGCAATAATAGATTTGGCCTTCGCCAGCTCAACTCGTAGATGAACGATTTCTATAGTACACAAATGAAACACATATAAAAGGTATATTAATTATTGTAGTTATCCATTGAAAAATATCGAAAATATCCCCCCTAAACTCAACTTAAGGGCCATTGAACAAATAAATTTGAACCAGAAAAGCCCTAGTTATGTCTCTACACGTCAACACTAACTTCTCGTTTGAATCAGCTATCTTCAGATCTAAGTCAAAATAATGGGGCAACAGCTTGCGTATCACTGAATCTACATCAAAATCGTCATCAATCGGAGTGGTGATTGATTTTAAATCTGGTGATTTGGTATTTATTAAAAAAAGGTTATTCTTATTTATAATGAAAAAACAACAACCTTCTCCCTAGAATTTCCCTGTTGATTAAAAAAACAATTAAACTTTATATATAGTCGTAAGTATACTAAGCTTAAATTAGTTTATTTTAGATAAATAAGTAACTGTATTATTGATAATGTAAAAGAGCTCATGTGTTAGTAAAATTGTCATAATACCACCAGGTATTTAATATATTAATGATATATTTATTGTAATACAAAAGAGGTGGAAATAAGTGGCGAGAGACCGCCCAGGTCTATGACAGCTCTCTCTCTCTCTCTCACACACACACACACACACACACACATACACACATCCACTTAAATTAATTTATTTTAGATAAATAAATGAAAACTTGTTGGTTCCCGAACGGTTAGTAATACGTGGTGCTAATAATAAGTCTAATTTTTTATTTGTGTGCATCGTGACTTACTAGCCATTCGAACTGTTCGTATTATTCATAGTAAATGTATCCGCATTTGAATGGAGAGAGGTTGGGAAACCTACCCATGGAGATGTTCAAAATCAATAATAATAATAATAATTAGTACAGGATTACTCGGTAAATGATCGCCGTCCCAAGTTATAGGGGTCTGAGGTTCAATCCTAGGTCCTGGTACAGATTTTAAAACCCTTCCTTCATCTCTGACAAGACTAAGCAGAAATACGCTATCAAGCTTTCTCTATATTGACGCAAGTAAACTACACGTGAGTTTCTATTATAATAAAAAGAGATTCGGACCTTTGGCAAATATAAAGAAGCGACAGACCATAGCATATTTACACACACACTGCTCGCAAAAGTGTATATAAATATATATATATTTTCCAACATCACCCCTTAAACGGCAAGTCCATTTTTTTTTCTCTAGCAGGAGTTCCGCTTAGCGCTACAGAGTTATCCACATCAAAATATTAATGTAAATGCCTGGAATGAATTGTCTGTGTTTGTTTGTAGTACACCCAACCGAGAATCGAACCGCAATCTCCACTTTCCTCCATAGTCTAGTTCAACACGGATCGTTTGTGTCTGGTTCCATATTAAACGGATTACTTTAACAATAATTTATATTTGATGTCCATGATGCAAAGAAAAGTTTTACAAATATAACTCACACAACAAAAAAGTATACTTGAAATATTTATATATTAAAAAATTATAGTTTTAGAATATATAATTACGCGTATACCCTACGCCTTAATGAGGGAACAAACCAAAGGTTTCCGGGTACGATTCTCGTGTTCAGGTGTCATGGTATGTATTAAATTGTTGCAAACTCTGTAGGAGAAAATGCAAGACATATAAACATTGTTTTAAATATTTATAATATATTCATTCTTTGTGACCTGGTGCTAATAATAAGTCTAATTTTTATTTGTGTGCATCGTGGCTTACTAGCCATTCGAACTGTTCGTATTATTCATAGTAAACGTATCCGCATTTGAATGGAGAGAGGTTGGGAAAGCTACCCAGGAGAAAACCACCACAATTATACCAAAGCTAGAAACACAATAAAGACTCTCCGTCGACCTCGCCATATTTTGGGTGCTAAGTTTTGTAGCAATTATTGCTACAAGGCGTCTAAAAAAGGGAGAGTCAACAAGAACAGCGCTTACCCAATTTCACCGACCGGACGAGCGAGCGGAAAAGGACGTCCACACACGATAACAACAGTGCAACATCTAAGAGCGATGATCCTAGTGCTGCATTTTGCCGCTACGCACCACCACTTGTCTCAAGAACATGGACGCCGAGAACAGCGTGGAAGAGCCTAGGCCTTGATAGAATGTTCTCAACGCACCTAGTACCACGCATCTCCCCCTTTCCATGTGTTTATAATCGGTGATCCCCTCCTTGGTGTAATTCCGTCTCGAGTGTTCGATAGTTGCGCCATATAAGAGACTGTTCACCAAGATAGCAGCCACTCTTGGATTAGGCTCGGACATTGACGAAGCTTAGGCTTCAAAGGCAGACTCATATAATGTAAGGAGAAATTCTTTTTCGGCTTAAAAATAAATATTATGTAATTTTCTAAAATTCCTTTTGGCTTTACGTATATTTATTGTTATTTACCGTCATAGATGAATATTCATTTAATTTACTAAATATTAAAATAACTTCACTTATGTTACGCATGATAAATAGGATTTTACTTATAATACAAAGTAATGTGGGGAAGTTTTTAAGGCGAGTTTTGAATTTTTCTAATGTTAACCAAATCTTGTTTATCAACTTGGATTCAGTTATTTAACTTTAAAATTATGTTTTCAAAGCGTGTTGTCTTAATATCCATATTAAGAAGTTTTATAATATTAGGCCTTAATGATTTAGTTGTTGGAATGCGGGACGTTAATAATTATTCTTGTATAGTTAACGTTATGTATCTAACTTAGGAATTATTTTGCATAGTTCTTGAACGTGGCAGAATGGTAATAATAATTTTTTTTTTATGATAAAGTTAGGAATTATCCTTAACGTTTAATGTGAGAATTTCTAAGTTTATTCTGTATTACTTCAAATTTTGGAGGATTCCGTAATTTGTGGAGACGTCATGCGTAGGCTGATCTTTAATGGGGCAATCACGGAACTATAATACTGTTAGTTACAATTTTGACTTGCACTAAAATAAGTCATTGCTAAAATTCTCATTTAAGTTTTTTATATTGTTATACGCCATGTTTATAATGCTAGACATTAAAATTTAATACACGTACTTTAATAGAAAGTCTTGTAAAAAACAATAATAATAGATTGTTATTATTCAGCTTTTACAGATATTGTATAAAAAAAAAAAGAATATGCTTAGATTCTTGGAAGAAGTGATATGTTCTTGAATATGAGACTAAATGAAATAAAAGCAAAGTTTCATTAAGACATAATTTTTTTTACTATTATAATTGTGCCATTTATCCTTAGGTTTAGATACATATAATTTTGTTGTCCTTTTTAACTTAGCCTTCGTCCTCGTCGTATTAAAACTAAATTGGTCACTGAAGGAGAACAGTGAGATTACCCTCCTTCTAGGAGATGGGTTGTGTACCCTAATATATTTCACAACAAAAAAACATAATATTGTTTACACTTCGCACTCCTATTTTTCTAAATTATTTAATAAAATTAAATTTTTTTTTGTATTGAATCCATCTAATATCTAGAGCTTGGGTTTACAGTTTATTTATTTTATTTAGAGTATATATACGCTGACATAACAAATTATACATTTAACGATCTCCACCGCCCAGGTCTATGACAGCTCTCTCTCTCTCTCTCTCACACGCACACACACACACACGCACACACACACACACCACACGGCGTATCGGTGAGCGATATACATGTAATTTACAAAGATGCGGAGCGAGGCTACATAGCTGGGGTCATGAAGGTCGTTATATCACATCAAGGAACAGAAATGTTAAATTTAAACATCATTCATTACCTCCTTGGAGTTACACGACCTAATGAGTTCGTTGAATGTAAATTTATTCAGATAAACAGGTGATGATTTCAACTTAATTTCAACTGTATCGAGTCATTTTAAAGCAATAAGCGTAGTTGAAAACTAATATTACTCCGTCAATGATGATGATGAGCAAAATAGTAATTACCTATTCTATTTTGATCTAAATTAGAAAAATTGGTTCAATGATTCTCTAGAGAAAATGGGATTTGATTCATATATATATATAGAGAGAGAGCGCTGTTTTAGAATAACCCTGTCTTCTTCACATGAAAATATAAAGCTACGGAACGGTTGATTAATCAAAAACATGAAAAACTCAGCAACATCCACATCAGGTATTTCAATTATCTTCTTTTACATAACTTAAAAAGTGTTTGATTTAATGTTCATAAACCATGTTTGGAGTCAACACTTTGGTCTAACCGGTTAGGGTCAAACCCGTAACTTCCTATAAATACCATCAAAATTTATTTCTAAAATGGAAACTTGAACGTAATTATCCGGTGAACTGGAACAAATTATTATTATTTAACACAACAGCTTACTACCCCGTTCGCGTTATACGCTTAAGTACTAATGTATTAGGAATTGGAAAGGTTGAATTTAGAAGAAGTAAACACACATTTGCATGGTGTGAGAGTGGAAAAAACTAACCCTATTTGACCCACACAAAATTCTAGGGAGGGAATCCTTAAATCAGTGGACATATACTCTACCAACTTGGCGACACATAACGTACATATAGATGTGAAATTACTTTTACTTTTTTGTGTCAAAATAGTAATATAGTTGAATGATAAAGCCGGCAGGTGAAACGCTCAAAATTGTAATGAAATGAAACAAACATTTAATTACTTAAACAGTTTGCAGGAAATATAGAAGCTGTTCATTTAATTTTCTATTATTTTAGTGAATTTATTAAATAAACAAATTTATAGTCCCTGTGGCATTACAAAACCGAGACAGTTATAAAATTTTATAAATATAAAATCGATTAATTATATTATTTATTCTAAGGGAATTAATTAACACACTATCACTAGATATTTAAAGCGTTACAAATTGAATTTATGTAAAAGTTATATAAACACAGTGATTTTTTTCCTAGATATTTTACTTATGTAAAAATTATTATTTATGTTATCAAAATATATAGCCACCGTGATTTTTCCCTAGGTATTTAACTTATGAACATATGTAAAAGATATACATTATTTAATAAATGTAACCGCTGTGATTGTAAGTTCAAGATCCTCATAATTGTATTCAAGTACAAGTAACTAAGCGGAGCTCGGTTGGCGGGATGAAATTACTTTTGTACTCTGAAGCGACTCACACATCATTAGCGAAGAAGAGATTCCTAATCGTGGTTCGAACCCTGGTGGGAATTTTTCCGCTCAACGAGGACGTGGTTCGAACCCTTTCAGGTGCAAAGAGGGTGTTCTTTTTTCCGCTCATAAGTATAAGTTCATAACACTTTAAAATATTACAATTATTAAAGAGTTAGTAAATTATATGTATGTAGAGAAAAAACTCCGATAAAAATGAAAGAATAATATATTCTGTTTAACGTGAGTTATATCGGTATAGTGCGCACCTTTCAATTCTATTCTATTTTATCGTTTGGATGCGAGAATCTATGTTTGACTCTTGGTACGGTGAGCTATGAGTTAATACACCTTAGCAACGAGGACTGTGACGGGAGATCGTGGTCCGTTAAATGATTCTTTTAACCAACTATTTATTCAGAGTCCCAGAGTGTATATTAATATACTTTTGTCATAAAACTTAGTTTCCCAAGAATTATCCTCCTATTAAATTAGGCCTATATATATATATTAACTTATTTTGATTATGTTAAGCCTTAATTTAGCTAGGCTATATTTGATAACTACGAGATTTACTAGAGGAGATATGGATACAATTGCCATTTAAATAATATATCAACTTATTCTTTCGAAACACGGCACCTTAATTAAAGATAAAGAAATGACCTACTGTGTTCAATAAGAATCCTTATATTATTTTGAATACCAATTAAATTAAATTGATTTAGCCTACATGATATCTCCATTAATTTCACAAATAGTTGTAGGCCTATTATTTATGTTACGGTTAAAATAATTGTAGATACTACCTTCTTGTTCTACATTAATAAAATCCATCTAAGATATAGTCTGAAGATAGCTGATTCAAATGAGAAGTTAGTGTTGACGTGCAGAGACATAACTTAGGGCTTTTCTGGTTCAAATTTATTTGTTCAACCATTTTGGTTGGATGTGCAACATCTGTTTATTGTATTTTCATTGAATCAACTTTTAAAGTTCCTATTTATTAATACGTAGGCCTATTATAAAACACAACTCGTGTAAGGAAATCTTAATTAACTAGTTACTTATTAAATTATTAATCCACAATAGTACAATAGGCCTCAATGAATCCACTTTCGCCTTTAACAGTAAATTAGCTATCGTATATATACTTGGAGTGATGTAGTCTTACGAAAAAAAAGTTGTTATATTCCATAGTCAAAGATGGAACCTATGGAAGCGTATACATTATAGAGTATTAATTGAGTAAAGGTGAGCGTCAATTTTTGTGTGGAATTGAATGCTCACGAAGGGTTTGGTTGATGCTATATTTTAATATTAATCAATTTACTATTTATTAGTCACGAATTAAAGTACAACAATTTACTGTATCTAAATACTTATATATATCATTGACCATTGGTCACACATTGTGTCCAAGTGATGGATAAAGTCTGCTACAAAATGTGACTTTCCACAGCCGGAAGGACCGCTTATGATGGCCGAAAATGGATGTTTCAACTTGTCCATAATGTTTGATACTGAGCTTATAAGCTATATGAGCTTGTATTTATAGGATAGGAGGGAGGTGCGGGTGTAAACGTTAAAACACAAACATAACAATTTTTAGAATATTTATTTAGTCATGGAAAAGTATATACACAGTGTAAAGAATACTGTGAATATTTACAATATATATATATATATATATATATATATATATATATATATATATATATATATTGTAAATATTCACAGTATTCTTTACACTGTAATTCTAGTCAACTGTTTGTATATATATATATATATATATATATATATATATATATATTTAAAATCTATTCAAATATAATAAACTCTTTGTAAATATATATATATAATTTTTTTTTTTTTTCTTTTAAATTGAAAACCGTACATATCATATTTAGTACCGAGGCCACTATTCCCCCTATATTGTAAATATTCACAGTATACTTTTCACTGTGTGTAAATAAATATTGTAAACAAAACCAATTATGTTTATATTAATAATTGTATATATATATACACGCCTCTCTGAAAGGATCCACCTTTGCTTTATCCATGAGAATGTCTCTAAACTTCAGGCAGGCCTTCCGTAGGATCTCAACATCTTTCACACAATACAGTTCCAACTCGCGTTTAAAATCAAAGACATAATTTTCTTTGACCAACGCGTCATACCACTTCTCAAAGTGCTCCTTTCCCTCAACTGACATCTCGCCGATGCCGTAGCCCTCCTTTGGCGGCAAGGGACCCCTATACCCGGCGTTTTCTTTTTTGTTGAAAAAATGGGGAAAATGTCCCTTGGCCAAAGCATCGTCCAAACCAAACGTTTTGGGCAATTTGGACAGCGACATCGGGAGAAAGTTCAGTGAGTCAATAAAGTGGAGATGGACATGATTTTCCCATCGTTCATTATAAATTCTGGAGTCCATTTTTCAACCTCCATCATATATTTTAAAATAAAATTCCCATCATAGGATTTAGCATTATGGCCTAGGAGGGTGATATCCTTAAATTTGGAAGCTTTAATTTGTTCTATAAATTAAAAAAATTGGCCCATTGTGGTTGCACCATACATTCTAGAATTAGAGGGGTGGGGTGCAAGTTAACATAAAAAATAGATTGAACAGAACAGGATTTATTTACAAGTGACAGTCAGAATTTTATATACAAGCAACAGTAGGTTATAAGATAGTGGTTCGCTTCTAAGCAGGCTGCATAGCGGCCTGGCAACACATTAAATACACAGGGAATGACCCATCCTAAAACATATAGGTATAATAATATTAACAACCACAATATGCATGAAAATATGATGAACAGTAGTAGGTTTAAAGATCATGGTATCTTTGTAGGCAGGCGCCTTAGAGGCCTAGCAACCAGCCCCACACACTGACCATGACCTAACTTAGGGTCGCTAACTGAAGCTAATACCCCGACAAGGATAACTCTGGCTACCCGTACTATCGCAAAGGATAACTAAACAATGCATATATAAAAGTACAAAAAGGCTAGCATAAGGGTAATGTGGAGTAACACATATGTTGGACCTTAGGGGCCACTTACACTATATCAGTCAGCCAGCTGTCTAAAACTGTCAAAGTACTGGCCTTCATCGGCTGCTAACTATCACTAACAAGAGTTAACCTCTAGGTCTAATACCTAAACACACCACAATAGAACCTGACTCTAAGCTCAAATGGAGCGACAGTAGTTACAATGCTCCGATACAACATTATCAACAAATGACCTTGAGTAGATTGCCTGGGGGTCTAGCCAGTCACTCTATTATTACCATTATTCATGCCCTCAATACGCAACTACATTATGCTATGTTGCACGCTCTAACTACAGTGATCAACTGCGCGCAGCATTTTTACAGTCTACGACCAAACGAACTATACAGAGTCCATCCGCCGCATGTACCTGCCGGCGAACGCACCCGCCACGAGCCTGCTTCCGATTAGAGCGAGAGCTCTGGCATGGTTACCCAGATTACCTGGCGGCGTCACAGTTACAGATGGGGTGAAGTTACCGGTACCAATCGGTGAACGTAAACACTCCACCAGTGCACTTGCAGAGAGCTAACGTCACCATAGCCCAGTACTAACTGTAGGGCGTCAGCTCGAGACTGGAGTCGAAAGCGGCACCGTACCAACTGGAGATGTGTGCGGCACTGTACCAACTAGAGTAAGTCAGCGCAGTATCAGCGCTCTGGCAGAGAGCCAGCGTCAGCATAGAGTTGGAGTAGAAACGGCCCAGTACCAACTAGAGTAAGTCAGAGCAGAAACGTCACGACACAGGCCTGTAGTGTTTAGATAATTATTAAATATAGTGCGGCGGGGGCTATCTTAGAAGGGCCCATAGTAGCCGACCTAACGGTGTCATGGTCGCTATACAAGGCAGCGAGAACCAACTATATTCCTGAAGTTTTTAGCCCGCATATTAAAACTGTTGAACACCTGACCTAAGCCAAGGTGTCTCTCCCCTGAGCTGCCAGCACACTACCCTTCTTGACGCCAAACTTGAACTATATTCTAACTCTCCCACAAGGGAACTCACGTACTAAAACAGAGGGGGGAGAAGAAGAGCGGAGTCGTATAGAGAGCAGCGCGCATGCGCTGCGAACAACGAGGGAGGAAGGGGAAAGAAAGTAATAGAGCGTTGGAATACTCCACTCTTGCGAGGAAGGGGAAATTGGCACACACGAGAGAATTAATAGAGGCTCGTTTAGGGTTAGCAAATATGATTAGAAGTATGTATATGAGAAAAGGTTTGAAGCCGGTACTCTTGTGCGAGATAACTGGCGTTAGCTCAGCACATGGTATCACCCTTGAATATGCGAGTCCTATCACCCCCACAGTCGGTGCAATGATGGTCATTTGCATCTATATGAACACAAGCCTTACAACACGATTGCACGACACAGAGGTTAGGTTCGTGCCAGTACGTGCCGGCCGCACCTTGAAGAAGCGTTTCCTGTCTACATTCAAAATCATAGAATACAAACATGAAATTGCTCTTTATCAGTGAAGGCTTGGATGGGGCCTGCTTCATATAACAAAAATGACCAAAAGTGTGGTGGGTCTCGCATACTCTACAAAAAGTCTCATAACACCTATGTGAATAATTTGATTTTTCCAAACTGAAAAATTTCCCACAGACCTCGCAAACCTTTTTGACATCACAGACCGACCTGTGACTTCTGCAAAAACCGGGACGTTTATGGTTATCAAAGCACGTCTGGTTTGTGAACCATCGCCCGCAGTCTTTGCAGACCACAGTTCGGCCTCCGCTACAAACCGCTTTAGCGTAGCACTTTTTGCACGCGGATGCACATTTGTGCTCGTTCTTTGTGTTGAACGGCACCCTGCACTCACGGCAAAAGTACGAGCACTTAAATGCGGCTGTCAATGATGTTATGACATCAAAATGGTTTTGCTTATCGTCGTGAAAATACAAATCAAGGTGCCCCTTAAAGGAATGTTCATAGAGAGTAGGCCCCTCATATAGGACCTGTCTCCCCCGACGTTCCCTGAAAACGGTGATTTTGTATTCGGAGAGGTATGTTTGAAATTGTTTCAGCTCGGTAAGCCCACCACCTTTCAATAGATTCACACGGGCATCACGGCATAAATCTTCTGCTTTGTATTTTTTAATATTACGACCCTCTTTGATTTGTCTAAAGGTGTTCACATCCATGTATCCTGGTTCTATTTTATTATCACATATATCTTTGGCGACAACCAATGCACGGGCTAGGAAAAGTGTGTCGTCATTTTTAATCGTAATGATCCCTTTGTTATTAAGGCTATATGTGCTAGCGGGAGCGAGTTTATCACATTTATGATTACCCCTCCCGCGAGGCTTCTTAAAGGGGCAGAGTTTAACGTACAGTGGTGCTGTACTCAAAAACAAAGTATTACTTTGCAACACGTGATTTGCGTTATCAAGCACTGCTCGAGCGTTTAACTAGTCTGCTCGCCTAAATGAGACATACACAGGGCTCAACGTAGAGTCAGTGCTACTCAAAAGTAAGCCGACGTGGTCATCGGCGCTAACGCCATGGTCCTGCAGCCGATGGAGCAAATTAGTAATTTGTTCTTCAAGCCAGCTTAATGCGTCACGATCGCTTGCCGGAGCACCAAGCTGTACGGTAATTTCTCTACCGGTATAAAAGAAACGCCTCAATTGTATAATCCTCTCTTCAACGATACGAAGAGGGACGCCATTTTGCAATGCCCCGCCTATCTGACTTACCGAGCCACTAAATCCCGGTTGCGGGGCAGAAGATGTTCCCACAGTAGCCGGCTCCACGGCCCCCGTCTCCCGCGCCGTAGCTGGGGCTCGAACCCCGTCTCCCTGGCGCTGGGGCGATGTGGCAACGTGGGGATGGAGGGGTCCCACCGCTGCCAGTGGTGGTGTTGTGCGGGTCATCACGCCATTTCCGGCCTCCATTTCAACTATAATACATATCAAAGTCAGCATTGTTACAAACATGCTCGTATGTTTTTTTCTCTCTCTTTAATATAATATGTTACATTTTCCCCTAAATATAATTGCTTTAGCTGGAACCAACATTTACAGAAGTGAGTCAGCATTTGCATGGAGGGATAGTGAAAAAATGCTCCTAGTTTAGCCTAGTAAGATATGAACCTCAAACTCATCTCTTTAATACTTTTGGTATTAATATAATATGTTAAAAAAATTCCCTAAACAATTTTTTAAGCTGAAACCAACATTTACAGAAGTGAGTCAGCATTTGCGTGGAGGGAGAGTGAAAAAACGCTTCTAGTTTAGCCTAGTAAGATTTGAACCTCAAACTCATCTCTTTAATAATTTTGGTATTAATATAATATGTTAAAAAAAATTCCCTAAACAATTGTTTTAGCTGAAACCAACTTTCTCAAAGTGTGTTCACCATAAAAATCATCGTGCCGTTGTGATATAGGTAGCCCTAAGTGATTAGTCATTATATATATATATATATATATATATATATATATATATATATATATATATATATATTGTTGTTTTAAGTAAAATTTATTTCTGTAGTTTATGTTTATATTATTAAAACAAGTCATTTTCATGTACAATAATTATTTTATCAAGCGATCTTACGTCTTAAGATACTTTTAGTTTGAATTTGTTCAACTACTTACATCAGTAATTAATGTGTCAATTTATTGAACAAAGAGCCTCAGATTTTATTTTCGACCTGGGAAAATAAATATATATATATATATATATATATTTGATCAGATTAGGGTCTTATCTTCTCGTAATTAATTGATAGCAAGAATACCGGGTGTTGTTTCTGAAGCCTGCCTAATGAGTGGATAGACAACCTCGGCACTTAACACAAAGTATGTTCGCCTACCCTAACAGTGGGTCTCTCAGGTGCCACATTCATTTGACGTGCATGATTAGCCAAATTTGACTTTATAACTGCGCTCTTTAAACTGAGTGATGTTTAAGAAAATGTGTTCAACCCGTTTCAAAAACATTTGTTTAGTTATCATAAGCTACTAGCTGCCGCCTATATTTGATTAATTTAAATATGTATCTAGATTCAGCTGTATCCGTAACAAGAGTTACTTTAGTTTATAAAATAAGCCCAACTTTTAAAATTATGTGTAGGTGATAAACAAAAGACGGTATAAATAGCAGAGGAAATATACAACCTTTAACTAAAAACATGAACCGAGTTAAAGCTAATGAATAATACAATTTACTATTCAGGCTGCAATGTGTAAACATACATACAAAAATATTCATAAGAACAATTCATTTTAGTAAACATTTATTTTTGTACAAGTAGAGAGGAATTTAAAAAAAGTACGCATATATCTTCGTTAGGAAAGTTTGTAAGTGTCAGCCAGACACAAATATAGTACAAGAAGGATAAACTCTCATTTTCAGCCCCTGTTTGGATTCGAACCAATGTCCCTTGACACTGCATACATATAGGGGGGTGCAGGCGATAGGGGCACCAGCGAGAGGATTCCTGTGGGTGCTGTGGGGGTAGCCGTGTCCGGCGGGGGGCCTGTGATGCCATCGTGCGTGGCACGGACCAGTTGGGGTGCCTCCGGCGGGGTAGATGTCGGAACCCCCATCGCTATGCTACCCATAAGACCCTCATCCAACCCGTATGGATCCCAGTAGTCTGAAATTAAATAAATACATATTAATTACCATTTACAGAAAATAAAAAAACACTGGCAAGTCTATCGTAGGCAGCTAAATAATTAATTACCCATGGACCTGTCACCATCTGCTCTACAAATCCCCTCTTCTGTAAATTGCATCAACTGGTCCAGGATAGTGGGATCCACAGGTTGCACCACCACGCCGAGCGTCATGGGCTCCTCATCTAACAAAGAAGAAGAGAATACCACTGTACACACTGACATGGTAATCAAATTAGAAACCATTAAAATATACAAAACGAATTAAACTTACCCGAATGTAACCCGTTTTCCAGAGCGTTAAAACTCATCTTAATGTTTATGTTATCCAATTACAAATTGAAATGACCGAATGTAATGATCGAGGTTCTATTTATACCCAGTCAAACGATCTATTCTTGTCCCAACTTGTCTTGTCTGACCGCCAACCTGGCGCCAGGGAAAAACCCTGTTGCTCTGGGCAATGACCTCCATACCTATTCTTGTCTCAACTCGTCTTGTCTGCCCGCCAACCTGGCGCCAGGGAAAACCCGTTTCCAGGGTCAATGAACTCAATATGTATTCTTGTCTCAAGTTGTCTTGTCTGCCCGCCAACCTGGCACCAGGGTTGCGACATAACACGCAATGATTACGTCATTGGGAAAACCCAAGGTTGTTGAGGTCACGATCTATTCTTGTCTCGTGAGCCGTCAAGCTGACGCCAGGGAAAACCCCCGTTGCCCGGGGCAATGACCTCAATATCTATTCTTGTCTTGTCGGGCCGACATACTGGCGCCAGGTTTGGGGGGAAGTGAAAGGCAGGGGGAAACTGTTCATTATACCCCCGACAGCCATAGCGGGAGGTTCGTGCTGCTGCCTCATGCTCCCCCAAATAAACTACAACGCCCTAAAACTACAACACCTCTATCCTACCAATTAATTAATTAACAATAATCAATTAACAATAATTAATCATCAAGAACCAACATGTCTGGGGTTTGATGGCTGTAGGGGATGGGAAGAGGGCCAGGAGGAGGGGGAAAGTAGGTCAGGGGTGGGGGAAGGAGGCTATTTATAGCAGCCAATCAGAGAGCGAGGAGGCGTGGTCACGTGACCAGTTTCGGCCAATCAGCGTCGGGGTCAAGTTGAGGCGTAAGGGCCAGAACACTACTCAACTGATGGTTCTTCATTTTGCTCAGGGCTCTTCACGAACAAATTCAAGATGATGAGGAATAGCACCCAATTAGCTGTTAATCTATAGCCATGTCAGCTAAAGAAATTCACTATATACAAATAGAGAAAGAGACCCTCACAGACATGGGCACCAGATAAATTAAAATAAAATATCTTAGACAAACATTATGTACTGTGTACACTGTACAGACCATAAACCCTTAGTGTCACTGTCAGGTCAGAAGCTAGTTTCAGAGTTTACAAGGTTTATTCAAAGACTTTGTATGAGTCTCATACGGTTTGATTTTAAAATGTAATATGTACATTGTACAAGGACGGTATCTTAAGGAATTTATTGCACTCGCCAGAGCCCCAGTGGAATAAAACAAACTATACATAAACACCCTGCATCAAGAAGAGATAGAATTATTTGATTCGCTATTTTTCTGACCTCTCTCTATTTGATCAGCGGCTCCAACAACCGCGTGAGGCACAAGAGGCGGATACCACATCACAACAGTTAAAAAGTAAATCCAGAGGGTGCTGGCCAATCAGACAATACATAGAACCAGAGATACGACCATTTTGGGCAAAGAGAGGACCATTACTGCTAATTGGTGACATGAGAGTGGAAGTAAATCTTCTTTACGTTCTACAAAATCTACGGGCATCCATACTGGAGCGCATCAACGAAGGATACCTGTGAGTAGCCAATTGTAGAGAACGGGTAGTGTTGACAGTCTGGTGGCTATGCTTAGCGGGCCATATTCAAAACTTGATGAACACGTGTGCCAAGTGTATTAAGAGGAGATCAAACAGGGAGCAGCCTCTAATGCCTTCACCAACAGCTCCATAGTCATAAACAATTGTTTCAACCAACATTTGTCGTGCTTCAGTAAAATACATACTGGTAGTGATAGATCCACGGTACCCAGAGATAGCACAGATTCAATAAACTTTATCGACAGAGGTCTTTTTGACACCTCAAAGAGTGTTTTAATGACACGGTATTTCTCTTGAGCTAAGGTCTGACAACGTGCGAGCTTAAGCCTTCGTAGAATTTGACAAATTTGCGGAAAAATATGGACTCAACCATATCACCATCAGTCCTCACATTTCTCGAGCAAATGGACTAGCAGAGGCAAGGGTTAAAATAGTGAAAAACATCCTTGCATACGGGTCAACTCCAGCAGAAGTGGGTGCCAGCCCAGCCCAACTCATAATGGATTGACAGCTAGGCAGCACACTATCAGTCGCACCAAGCAGATTACGGCTGCAGTGGTAAAACGTAAAACATCAAAGGGAGGTGCGGGAAGGACTATATAATTATTATTTTTTTTGGCAAAAATTCGTTGAAGGGTAGCTTACTGATGGTTTATTTTTCAAAAACTTGAAATATTTTTAGTCTATTTATATCCCCTCCACTATTTCCCAGGGTCCCACTTATTAAATAAAATTGTTCATACTTTTATAATTATTTGGAGTGATACCATTAACTTTCTGCAAATTTCAATTTTCTGCCACCCTGAAAAGTATTTATTTATATTAGTTTTGGTAGTATTGAACACCCTACCCGCTTTTTTCCAGCGCACCTCGGGACTCATCGAGTGGATGCCGTATATAAATTAATTTCATATTAGTATTCTGCGAACCGATAAACCCCCCAGATATCAAAGTTCATCTGGACCCACCCCTGGAAGGGTTCTTAAATTAAATAGATATAATGGACATATATATACTCCGATTTTTGTAGGGATAGACATCTGAAAGGCCTTTTTTCTAGCCAGAATTTTAGTATCAGTTATAAAAATGTCACCTCAGACGGTATTCCTACGAATTTTAATGTATGTAAATAATGTTTTGGTTAAATTGTAATATTGCCGTAAATACATTATGAATAAATATACTAAACATATTTATAATACCATTTTGTGAGATAAGAGAAGTAAGAAATATAGTGGGACCACCACTCATTCAGCTTTGGCGACCTCCACTTCCTTTCAAAAGTTAAGATACTATTTTGAACTATCTTGATATAATTTATAAAGAAATTTTCAGATACAAAAATGTATAAACTCCTAAAGTTACCGTCTTACAAACAATACCGCCATCTTAATGGGAAACTTATTAAAATAACACATTAAGTTACTTCTCTACCACCTCAAGTTGAGATTATTATTTTTTTTTTTAAGTATAAGCTTATGAACATAATTATAACATAGTATCACTATTCAAAAAAATATTAACATGTTTTTGGACTGTCACTATTTCAAAAAAGTAGCTATATTTTTAAGTTTAGATCGGTAGTTATACTAAATGGGGAATCCCAGGCCTCCACCGTGGTTCGGATTCCACGTTAAACTGTAGGTCCTTCATTTCATCTCACAATCACCCTACCATTACACATTAGCGTAAGTGCGTATAACCCGAACGGGTAGTAAGACGCGGTGCTAATAATAATAATAATAATAATAATAATAATAATAATAATAATAATAATAATAATAATAATAATAATAATAATAATAATAATAATATACTAAATGTTGCAACTGTCTTATAATGCCCTTCGTACAGTTTATTTTAGATTTATCTGGATAATTAGACACTAGAAAGTAGACCCAAGCCTATAAGCCTGTTCATTCCTACACACAACCCAACCATTATTAATGAAAACAAATAAATTAAGTTTACGCAGAAAAAAGTATTCATTATGTTGTTTAATCAGTCGTAGGTTGTATCTTGATTGGAAATTAAACTATGAAATTCAAAATAATATATTTTGCTTGCTCACAAAGGCTTATTTGGAACCCATCATAATATTATATATAATAATATTTCTCTATTATATAAGTGTTTTAACTTATTATATCATAGAATGAAAATAACCACAAACCTAGATTTAAATATAGACTATTACAGGCGTTAAACAGAAACGTAACCGGAAAGAATAACTTCCTATAGTGAATAAATCAAGTGGGCCAGTTGCTAACTTTGGTATCTGTATCTGATTTTGTTATTTGTTCTTTTTTAAATGTACTATTTTTTATTTGTACACTCTAATAGCAAAGCTGGCTATCATGAATTCAATTTATATATATATATATATATATATATATATATATATATATATATGAATTCAATTTATATATATATATATATATATATATATATATATATATATATATATATATATAATCCTAACAATATATTACTCATATTATTATAGGTCAATATAGCTAAATCTAGGTTGAGTAATTTAAGTAGTCATTGTTAGATTCAGTTCGGCTACGTAAGCTAGGGTTTTGTATTTTTAATTATCTAGAAGATCGGCAAAACTTGTTAAGTTCAATACTTTGTTTTGATATGACTATCTTATCTTATTTAAACCTAGTTGAAACTGTTTAAAAGTAGGCCCCAATCCCTTAAATGTAATGTATTACATACGGATTAGGTTTGATAAACTTCGGATATTGTTGGTTATGTTTGGTTTAGGATTAGGGTCTAGTATTTAAGCTTATATTAACATTTGTAGAACTTAAATATTTCAAAGCTTTGGATTCTAATTGTGTTTTAAAATGATTGTTTAGTAATTTTAACAGTTTACGTTACAATTGCACCAAAATATTATACTAATCTGTGAAATTTCATGTTGGCATCAAAAAGTGTACTAGTGTTATACTTGGCAACTCCACTATTACGCATAGATTAAGTTAGGTTTGGAGTAGTTAGGTTTGGGTATTCTTTTCATATCACGCCCAGGCTACGTTAGGTTTGGAGCTGTTAGGTTTGGGGACTATTTTCATATCACACCCAGGCTACGTTAGGTTTGGAGCTGTTAGGCTTGGGGACTATTTTCATATCGAGATGACGCCCAAGGCAGCCACCCGGTTCGCGCGGCCCTTGAGCCACCCCTGTACTGGCACTAGAGTGTACTATAAATATCAACAAACGTATCTAACTTTGAATGAAAACATTTTTAGAAAATTATATTTAAAATACTTTATAGAAACATTAAAAAATAATAATTTAAAAACACTTATATGTATGGATTTAAAACCATTAATTTCTCATTTTCAATTAAAAAAGTGTAATTTTTCAAAGATGTGTCTAAAAACTATCCCAGTTGAGGATATTCTAAGTTGTTAAGGGCCTTACATGGGAAAACACCGAGACGCGTGCAGACTTTTAGAAATCCCGGATTTTTAAGAAGTGGTTTGATATTTTTAAACATAGTTTTCATCAAAAGTTTGTGAAAATTATAAGAAGGTTTCTCTGAATCGTTAGAAAGTTTGAATTTTGAGTTTAAAGTTTTAAAAAAATGCTTTACGTGGAAATGTGTACTTCTAAGATTAAAAATCTAGCTCTAGGGTATAACAGATGGAGATACAATAAAAAGTAATAGGACCAAACTTGTAGATCTCGCCAAATCCTTAGCTGCTGTTTCAAACCATTTTTTGATAGGTCTTACCGTTTAGCCACAAGAGACCTCAAATAAAGGTCTGCACAAACTTTAAAGTTGCTCCACCGTTTTAATTTTTTTTCAGGGGTTAAAAATTAGTTGTTTTTTTTAACTTTTTGGAATCTTCCCGTCGGTTACAAGCTAGAAGCTAGAAGTTTCCTAAATTTCAAGTTTCTAGCTCATCTGGAAGTGGGTAAACATTAATGTCAGTGAGTAAGTGAGTGAGTCAACCATGTGGCTTTATAGTAATAATAATATAATATTAATAATAGTAATATTATATATCACATTAAAAAACAACTTTAGAACTAAAATTTAAACTTTTTAACTGGTCAGAACTTTCGCCTTCATTTTGGTGAAAGCATTATTAAAGAATATCTTACCACTTCATAAATAAATTGGCGTTTATAAACGTCTTCAATGCTTCTCAGTCCTCTCGTTAACAATTGTTATATTTGCAGTCGACAGGCAGTCCCTTGAATGAAAAAAAAGGACTATTGTGTTCTAAGTTTTCTTTGCAATGTGAGGTCAGAGTAAACTCATTTGTATAGCAGAATTAGGGGGTACTTAGTGATGGGTGTCGAGGGGGAGGGGGGCGGCTAGAGACTGGGCAGGTCGCTACCTGAAGCTTTCTCGCTGATAGCTGACTGGTTGACTGAGGAGCTTATATTTTGTATCTGCCCTCAGGTAAATTCGAGTTTAAAGTGAGTCGTTTAGAAAATGCTCACTTGATTGCGCTGTAGTCACTGGGGACCTCACTTAGCGATCCTAACGTTGAAGGAGTAAAGCCTCGAAAAGGAACGCAACACGTTTAACCTAGCGTCTGCGGATCTATTCTTTCCTTCTCTGTGCTAATGGTCAATTTCTAAAGATTATGTTATGCCTGTTTTAGCATTACCAACCTTAAATGTTTACAAAGCTTAGAGTGACTTTTCTCCACCCAGATATCTCACAAGAAACGCCTCAAATCTCGCCTTTTTTAAGTTTTGTGTGTGTTAATTTCCCTATTTCATTTAACAAATTTTTCTATGTTGGTTTTGATTTGATTTTCGAAATAAGTAAATTAGAATAATTAGTTTGGGTCCCCACGAAGATAATATATTTTGGGATGTTGAAAAAAAAAAAATCTCATTTGTTTGTGGTTATGGCAGATGCAGGGGCATTGTGTACGATGAGGATCTACCAAGTGCAAGTGTAATAATTGTTATGCACAATGAGCCATGGAGCACCTTGTTACGGACTGTGCATAGCGTTCTTCGTCAATCGCCACCTCACTTTCTTCAAGAAGTGATCGTTGTTGATGATGCAAGTACCCGTGGTGAGTACAATATCCCTTCCTGATATTACGTCAAACATTAATATACATAAAAGATGCACACGTTTTTATACTGTCTTATATGCTTACGTTAGTAAATGACAAACATAGCCCTCAGTTGTATGTCGTGTAATAGAGGAATCTGGACCCACACACATTTCTTACAAAATTTATTTATCTAAAAATAAATTGAAACGATTTGATCCAACATATGTAACATAAAAAAGATGTATTATGATGAATTTTAGAACTATTTACCTCGTTGCTTTACAAAGTTTTGTGTCACATTAAGCAATCCTGTTTTTACCATTATTTAACGTATTTTCAACCATATACTGTGTAAAATACAATCGTTATAAAACATATTCATACAAGTTTGAATTTGATTTCAATCAAATAAAACTTAACATATATAGTAGGATCTCGCCCTTAGTGTGTTATTTGCTATAATATGTCATATGGATTGGTAAGAGTGTAATTATCTCATTTTTCTCATTTAATCGAGGTATCTGACTGAATATACCAGCACACGACTTATAATCTTACTTAAATCTAGAACGGACATAACATCCATCCCCGGGTGTTAATTCATCACTGCTAAAGGGAAAACCCACATTACACCAACGATATATTCTTTGGCCATGCCAGGAATCGAACCCGGGACCTTTAGCTCAATGTATATACACGCTACTGACTGAGCTAAGGTGTCAGACAAAGGTGTAAATAATGACTTTTAGATGTTTAAAGTTAAATTGTAATTACATATTTTTTGTATAGGGAAAATTAAACCTCTCGAATATACATTCTCATTCTTTATCTGAATTTGGATACCTATATACCTTATGATGACAGATGGCTTGTCTGCCAACTAATCTATCTACAAGATTCGGTGCATTTCACCATCATCAGGCACTAATGCAAAGGAAAACAAAGGAAGACAATTTTATTAAACTAAAGAATATTAACACATTCAACAGGATTTGAAATATAATGAGTTTAATATATATATATATATATTAAACTAATTATACATAATGAGTTTTTATATATAATATATTAATTGTTATATATATATATATATATATATATATATATATATATATATATATATATATATATAAATAAAACAATCATATATACAATTAAGTTAATTAAATTGATTAAAATTTCTATACCATTTTTAAAATGTGTATGCATTAGATAGTACCTCTAAATTTAATTCAGTACCTCTAAAACCATCATACAAACATTAAGATAAATGTAATTGATTAAAATTCCTATAAATTAATTTTAAATGTTTTAAAATGTAAATGGATATATATTTTTTGCACCATGCCTTATTACCCGTTTGGTTTATACGCATATGCACTAATCACACCAATGTGTTAGAAATTAGGAAGATTTTAATTTAGAGAAAATGCACCCTCATTTGCGTGGATGGAGAGTGGAAAACCATTTAGGAAATCCACCCTCAGTACACCCAAACGGGATTGAATCTTGATCTACCCGCCTCTGTAAGTCTAATATAACACGAGACTAGCGCGTTAGACCACGTGGTTACCGAAGCTGGTCTCTTAGTAAATTTAAAGTTATTTTGAAATTATTATAAATTTTCATACTCCAAATAAAATTAAAACAATTTATGAACAAGGAAGCTGATACAAATTACCTTTAGAGTGTGAAGAGAAGATGTCCAGCCTTACGTAATACCAGAAAAGAGATATGGCTTAGACGTGTTAGGTGTTGTGAAGGGCCGGAGCGAGTGAGGTTATGTTGGAGAGATAAAGATTATAATATTGGCGACTTTACTATGCATTTTTGGATATGTGTGGATTGAAGTTCGGTAATTTTTTAGACCATAAGTGAATTTAAATGTAGTTATTTAAAATGTAAAGTCGTATGGGTGCTCCATTTAGTGAATTGAAACATTTATTTAGCTACTAAATTAAATATTGCGATTTCGACCCCATACAAATCCTTCATTCTCCCTACATGCCCATGAGTGTGACTGTGACTTATTCATGGAGCGAGACTGAAAGCTGTGGCAGCAGTAGATGGAATGGCGTTTCGCTGCAATTTGACCTTTGACCCCGATCTGGAGAGTGTATTGTGATGATTACGTAATATCGCAATTCTGTGACATCATTATAGCGCTGATTGGTTTTGGTTTGGGTGACGTAATGGTCACTTTGATGGGACTGACGTGGGAGTTATTTTATTTATTGGTGGGGGAATTTTTTATTTATTTATTGGTAGGGGGAACGTGCAGTCCATGGCGTCGGACGATCCTCTCGCGATTTCCCATAAAATTTCGGCATTGCTACTGAGGGCGTTAACGGGCAGGAGCATCTATCGATAGCCGTTTAGCGTAAAATGTGAACATTGGCTCACTTTCGCAAGCCATGAATCTATTTTGGTGCCGCAACCCTCCCCCTACCACCTTCCCCCATCTATGTGGTAATGGTTTCTCCCGGTGACGTCATCGCAACACTTGCGCCAGTTTGGCGGCTTGACAAGTCGAGACAAGAATATATTATGATCTTGAAATATGTAAAAACCCTCCTACACCCCCCTGCACCATCTATGTGGTAATGGGTTTTTCCCCGGTTATGTCGCAACTAGAAAGCTTTTACACAGCTCTGATTATGCACAATCAGGGGCCTCGGAAATCTTGGTTAGGGGCAATTATCACCCACAAAAGCCTACTAAAATAGGTTGTTTGGTATCCTCCGTCGACATGGGTGGATGTAGGTATCCACAATTCCAACATGGATCATTGTTGGCGGAGGAGTAAGGTAGAAATATTCCAGCGTTTACGTGGAGTGAAGGAAAGTAGAAAACCACTCCAGTTCACCCGAACGAGTTTCAAACCCTCTAACTCCCCGTTATAACTAGATGAGCTACACGCACCCTTTCTGTCTAAGACTCTATGTATTAATGATAATAGTGCGGTAGGGATGATTAAGAAAATGTAACAGTATTTTTACATGGAGGTAGAGTTACCAACAGTTTAACCGGCAGTGATTCGATTCCAAAACCCCTATCAAAATCATATGATCTTGACATTTAGACGGCGTGCCCACTAGAATTTAAACCTCGATATCTTTAGCAGGACTGTTGGAACGGTCGTCCAATCAGATAATTCATTCCGAGGTCACCCCGCATCTGCGAGGGTGATAAAATAAGGCTAAATTAAAGCTAAATAAAACATCAGTCAAAGCTGGTCAACCAGATATTCCGTTAGATATAATTAGACCAGACAGAATGTGTAAAAGTATTTTGTCCAGGAAAACCCTACCCCTAACTGGCGGATTCCCAAAAGTACATCAGCAATCAGTGGATGAAAAAGTACAATTGGCGAGTAACGGTACATCTATACTGTTTTACATGAATCGACCACTCACCGTCGTCAAATTGGTGGTTCGACAAGTCAAGACAAGAATAATCACGGGAAACCCTGCGGTGTCAGTTTGCCGGCTCGACGTGTCGAGACGGGAATGGATAATGTCGCAATCCTGCCCGGCAATGGGATTTCTCAGATGACTCATATCTGGCGCCATATTGGCGGCTCAACAAGACAAGTCAAAACAGGAATCTATAACGTTATTGAAAACGTGAGGTCATTGACCCTGTTCATCTCGTACCATCTCAAGACCACGTGACGTTGATCAAGGGAGGGAAGGGTGGCTATATAGAGGGGGGCTCGTTTGATCGTCTATTTATAAGCGTTTGTAGAGTGGATCAAGATGGGCAAGTTACAGCAGCTGGTAAATATAGTTGACGCTGTGCAGACCATAAAATAGTGTGATATAATCGTCGATAAAAGTACTCGGTGGATTAAATAAAAGCAGTCAATACAAAGTTCGGGAGATCCCTAATAGCTTATCTAGATGGAGAATTTTGTGTATTTTTACCCAGTCGTTTTGGGTTTATAACAGCCGAAGACGTGTGCGAGCTTAATATCGAAAAAACTGCATTTAACTGTGCTGGAGTAAAACCCGGTTCACCTACCATAGTGAACTTTGAACATATTTAAGAGACGGGCAGAAGAGTCAAGCAGTTAACAACATCGGTCAGCTGGTCAATTAATACAAGTGCACAAGTTAAAGACGTGTAATAACGTATTGCACCAGTATAAAGACAGTGGACAAGTTAAGGATTCTACAAACCATCCAGCACGTTTGGCTGTCAGGTACCCTCACTATGCTTAGAACCGGCTATATTAATTTAATATTTGTGGGACATAGGAATATGGGGCTTACCCATATGACAGCAGAAAATATTCACAGTGTGGCTGTGAGCGATGGATATGTAAGTTACAAAGGAGTGAAACACGACTGAGGTGTGCCATAGGAGCGAGGCTCCATCGAGTTCTATGTCTCTACCTGTCACACGATAAGAGCGATTGAAGTACTACCCTACGAGATAATCGAGGAGTCTTTCCTGTGTGATATGACATTTGCTGTATACAATCTCCGCAAAGGGGACATTATGGCCGTGTTGCCCAGGCCTTCACCACCATTCTGAGCCCCACAACACCCACCAGAGTCCTTCACAATGCCACAGCCCCCGCCCTCACTCCCAGAGTCACCAGTGTACCCACCACCAGAGTCACCTGAGTACCTACCACCAGAGTAGCCTGCCTATAAGATATCAGAGTTATCAGAGTACAGACAGGGTCACCCACGTACCCACAACCAACGAAGGAGAAGGTAAATTCAGAAGAACCCATAAATCTCAAGGATTTAACAATATACAAAACTTAATCAAATGTTAAAATTATGGGTAGAACGCCCAATGACTACATAAGCGGTCTGGGCAGTTTCGGTAACGTCTTCCTTCCAAAGTCTGCCTATTATTTGGATTGTAAGCGATTTAAATCCAAATCACGCTGCATGATATATCTCGGAGGATAAAGTGTTATGTTTAAAAGTGAATTAAAAAACTAGGTGCGCCCATGTTACCGTAGCCTTATTTAACTTCGTTACTATCCTCACAAAAACAGCTGACGTCATCGGAGCTAGCGGTAACATATTTTCTACATTTTGAAAACATTTACTCTGTGAAAGGGGAACATGTATAATATAACTCAGTCTGTGAGTAGAGGGCGTTGCTGTTTGAGCGAGTGGGTTTTTTTTTCTCCCAGGGATATTTATTTACAACATTTCTTTCTCTGCATCTAGAGTTGCCATTATGTCATTTAAATGTAGAATATGTGAGGGGTCCCACGAAAAACTCTCACAAATATCAATGTCATCAAACTCCTCTAAATCCTGCTACTGAGGGTTTAATAAGATGCCTATTAGGACGAGGATGTATTGTGCAGTGCATTAGACCAGATCGATAAAGATGAATACAATCGTGTCAAGTGCTTAAACTAAATTGAGAAAAACCAAAGTTATAACGTTGTGCTATCGGAAGAGGCCAGCAATATAACGAACGTTATTGTGCTTGATGGTGTGGGAAGAGTAAGAATGCCAAGCATAAACTTTGGAGACATTGTCGATAGACGTTCTAGCACCTCTCAGCGTGTCTTGAACTATTTTGGAGGTGACGCTTATTCATTTCCTAGATGGTAGAAGAGATGATATTCTCTCCAGATTTTTTTATTAGGCAAAATAGTGATTATATATTTTTCTTGCTATCACAATTATATAATTCAATTTTCACTCTAAAACTCTCAACTTAATTACTTGTAGTGGTCACAAGAGCCAAATAATATTAATAATAATATTGCTGAAAGTAAAAATACTCGTTGTTGTTGTGGCTTCACGTTATGAATGTTTTAAATTAATTGATTGCTTATTATAAATTTAAAAAACTAGTAAGAAAATGTTATTATTTTAAAAATCCTTAAAACATACTGTTTGATAATCCAAGTATATTTAATGATAATAGACACGTGAAAAATTTGCTGGAATGAAATATCAAATAGTGCAGATGGGCTATGCTTTGTTGTTTACACAGGTGAGTTAATAAAACGTTAACAAAAGAAATTGTTTAATTTTATAGTATAGTATATATATTTATATAATAAGGAGTAGAAATGCTAAAACAGTATGCTATTATTATAATAATTACAAACTGTTTCACTGTTTAGCAAACGTTTATGAATTAACTAAATCTGGTTAAACGTAAGGTGGTAAGTTCACACACCTACGCACAGACACAACCAAACACACACACGCACACACAGTCTGACTGACTTACATTTTTATTTATAAATTGTGATGGTAGATTAATACTGAAGGAGAAAGTATCCTATTACTCTGTAAAACGCAACTTACGTTATCTTGCACTACACTATTTAAATTATTATGAAAAGCCAGAATTATTCACCTATTTTCATTTCTTAATCACTTTCATTCTACAACATCTAGTGAATAAAATTTGTAATAATGACTTTTTCAATATCTTGTGATAACACGTAAATATACATATTTAATAAATGTAATTATTACTAATCATACATTAATTTAAATACGTAATGGGGTAGGAATAGTGTAAGTATTTATGAGGGGTAAGTGTACCCACATTTGCGTGGAGAGAGAGTTAGAAATAGTGTAATGAAAAACCCCTCAGTTTAATAGGACAGTGTTCGAACTAAAACCTCCTCAACCAACCATACCAGACGAGCTCCGGTTTATTACTTGTACAGCTCACAAGACCTAAATAATATTGGTGAATGACATTTAAAAAACTTTCTGATTTTTCTGTTTTATGAAATGAATGTCTTAAATAAAATTTATTAATCGCTTACTGTTTGTCAATAAAATAATTAGTAAAAAAATTATTATTATCTAAACAAATCCCTAGAATATGTTGGTTGGAAATCCTTGGAGAGTTAAAGATAGAAAGGAGATGGTAATATACACGTGTCAACGTTACTAGAATGATATATTATATAGCGCAGAGTGTTATATGTTAAGTTTTATTAATCACACATGTATAGTTAATATAGCTTTAGCAAAAAATAATTATCTAATCTGTAGGATATAAGTAGTTTATAATTTTAACTAATATGGGTTTTAGGTAAGGTGTCACACACGCACAAACAGGCACACACACATATTAATTTTTAAATTTATATATTTTAATTGTTGTGACGTTAGATTGCTACCCAATGAGAAAATAAAAGGATTTAATTATTTAAGAAACAATTGTTTTATTCTGAATGTTTAAACTTATCCATAATATCTTAGACTGAGCTTCTAAGCTAAATAAAATTGTATTTTTAAGATAGGAGAGGGGGTGTTTGGGTGTAGACGTTAAAACACAAACATAGCAGTTTAATAATATTTATTCACACAAATAAAAGTTTTACAAATATAGCTCACACCATGAAAAGTATACTAAGAATAATTATTTACACAAATAAAAGTATTAGAATTTTTTTTACAAATATAGCTCGCACCACGAAAAGTATACTAGGAATAATTATTTAGACAGATACAAGTTTTAGAATATAGCTCACACCATTAAGAGTATACTTGGAATATTTGGTTACAAAAAAGATAGTTATAGAATATATCTTACACCTTGAATTATATTAACATGTTTAGGTGTAGAGGAAACAATAATCAATTTCTTGAGGTCGTAGCGGGAATAGTGACCTCGGTACTAAATATCTAAAAATTTACAAAGTCCCGTTTAAAGAGTATTTGTGTGTATATATACACAAATACTCTTTAAACGGGACTTTGTAAATTTATATATATATATATATACAGATGGTATAAATTTAAAATATGTACAAGAAAATAAACAAAATTGAATATAATTAAAATAAATATATATATATATATATATATATATATATACAAAAAACTAATTCTGTTTGACTAGAACTAATCAGGTAGGCGAATGATTGTATTGTTGAATAAAAAATATAAACAGTATCCGGGTGCATAAAATAAATCAATAAAAAAATATGCGTGACCATTCTGACCACCATCTGGCTTCTTGTTTAATTTTCAAAAAAAGTATCAATGTACCCGTGAAACAATCCACCATAGCATATCTAACGATCGTAAACATATACATTGTATTCCCACACTTCGTGTACTTCTTCAACGGTGTAGTCTTTCTCAACGGCTTTCCGGATCTCATCAATCGTCCAGACGCCTGTCAACCAGCGATATTTTGTCTTTGTGCTAACATGCGCCTTGGTTTTTCTCTTCCCCTCATTTACTCCACAATATGAACATTGACTTGTCGTGCATCCATGTGGGCAATACGGGCATGAATAAATCCCACGGAGGCTGTGCCTTATACTTGTTTTATAGACGGAAAATTTGGTTCCAAAAGAATTTTGGGGTGGCCAATGGGATATTTTTTGTTTTTGCAAACGTAAGAATACAATGAACACATATCCAAGTACTTGATCTTCTCTCCACAAGAAAGGTCTGCATCATGGAAGAGTTTTATACAATTTGTACGCCCACCAAAAATGCGTTTCTGGGACTGAGGGGATCCTTACTTTACAACTTATGCTGGAGTACAAATTGTTTCAAGGCCTTTTCTATTTGTTTCATTGCTTTAAACAAAGACTCCCACATCTCTACGACTGTGTAGCCGGCATTCTTAAATTTTTCCAAGAAAGCCATGGTCGCTTCATAGCGCGTCTCCATGGTCTCGTGGTGGCTGTTCTTGATAGTGGTGGTCCTGTCAGGATAACAGAGAGGGCATCCGAGCCAATAACATCCCCAAAACTGGAAGACTGTGGTGGTATCTCTTATCTTTAACAAGACCATCTACACGTCGCCCTAATGCATATTCCTCACGGCCATTACCCGCATGAAGTTGATGGGCCTCCCAGAAGAGCCCTTGTACAACGACGTACGATTGTTGGTCTGCACACCGTTAGAGATGATACTTATGGTATTCCCTTTATGATGACTTTGGCGGTAAACCAACATGACTGCTCCTGTGATCATACACGTCTCTCTGAAAGGATCCACCCTTTCCTTTTCCATGGGAATGTCTCTAAACTTTAGGCAGGCCATCCGTAACATCTCTACATCTTTACGAGATACAGTTACAACTCATGGTTAAAATAATATAGATAATTTTCTTTGACCAGCACATCATTCTACTTCTCAAAGTGCTCCATTCCCTAAACTGACATCTCACCGATTCCGTAGTCCTCCTTTGGCAGCAAGGTTACCCCTATACCCCACGTTTACATTTTTTATTGAAAACCGATAGAAATGTCCCTTGGCCAAAGACTCTTCCAAGCTGAATGTTTTGGGCATCATGGACAACGACATCGGGAGAAAGTTCATCGAGTCAATAAAGCGGAGCGGCGGGCCGTAACGAATTGACATGATTTTCCCACCATTCATTGTGATCTCTGGAGTCCATTTTATAGTTCTATCATATATTTTAAAATAAAATGTCCATCATATCCCATGGAATTGCGGGCTAGGAGGGCGATGTCCTTAAATTTTTTTAAACTTGCTTTAGAAATCCAAAAAATAGGGCTATTGTGGCATCAGCCTTGAATATGCGCGTCCTATCGCCCCCACATTCGGTGCAGTTATGGTAATTTACATCGATATGAAGGCAGGCCTTGCAACACGTCTGCAAGACACAGAGGTTAGGTTAGTGAAAGTACGTATTGGCCGCACCTTGAAGAAGCGTTTCTTGTCCGCATTCAAAATCATAGACCACAAACAAGAAATGGCTCTTTTCCAGCGACGCCTTTGGATTAGGCCTGCTTTATGTAGCAGAAATGATCAAAAGGACGACGGGTCTCGCATACTCTACAAAAGTCTCATAACACCTGTGCGAATAATTTGACTTTATCAAACTGAAACGTTGCCAACACACCTCACAAATCGTTTTGACATCACAGATCGACATGTGACCTCTGCAAAATCCGGGACGTTTATGGTTATCAAAACAAGTTTGGTTTGTGAACCAACAACCACAGTCTTTACAGGCCACATTTCCACAACCACTGCAAACCGCTTTAGCGTAGCACGTGTTGCACGCGGATTCACATTTGTGCGCATTCTTATTACTGAATAGCACACGGCAATCGTGGCAGAAATACGAGCACTTAAATGCGGTGGTCAAGGATGTTACGATATCAAAATGTTTTTGCATATTGTTGTAAAAAGACAAATCAAGGTAGACTTTAAAGAAATGTTCGGGAGGGGTAGCAGTCTTATATAGGACTTGCCTCCCCTGACGTTCCCTGAACACGGTGTTTTTGTATTCGGAATTGAAATTTTTTCAGTTCAGTGAGCCCACCACCTCTCAAAATATTTACACAGGCATCAAGGCATTGTTGCTCTGCTTTGTATTTTTGAATACTGCAGCCTTTCTTTATGGGATTATCGGTGTTCATGTCCATGCATCCTGTTACTCTTTTAACGCCACACACAGCCTTGACGACAGCCAATACACGGGTTAGACAATGTGTTTAGTCACCATTTTGAATCGTAATGATTACTTTATTTCTTCTACTGTATGTGGTAGTTGGGGAGAGATTACCACAATGATATGAACTCCCACGAGGCTCCTTAAAATTGCTGAGTTTAACGTACAGTGATGTCGTACTTAATAACAAGCTATTAATTTGCAACACGTGACTTGCGTTATCGAGAACGGATTGAGCGTCTAACTGATCCGCCCACCTAAATGCGACGTGTACATGATTCAACGTTGAGTCCATGCTGTTCAAAAGTAAGCCGACATGATCATCGGCACTGACACCATGGTCCTGCAGCTGAATCAGCAAAACAGTAATTTGCTCTTCAAGCCAACTTAATAATTCACGATCGCTTGCTTGCACCAAGATGTACCGCCATATCCACACCTTGAAGTGTGGGTGTGCTTACTTGATGCCTAGCTCCTACACCTGCGGCTTTCTGGAAGACACATGAATGCGACAAAACTCCATCCATCTCAACGGGGGCTGTGGAGGCTGGGGCGTGAACTGCGTCATTCCCAAGGATTGTAAAGGCATCTCCATTATCCATTTTAGCTAAAACACAAAAGTTTGAATTCAAACTAACTTCAAAGTAAAAACTTTAAATATAATTGTTCTTGGCATTTAATTTTAAATTATTTATTTTCTGTAAACTTACTCATTTGTTTCTCTGTAAATGCTACGATTGATATATATTACTTTTAAATTATAAACTACATTTTGTATTAATATACTATGTTAATACAATTCTTCCTAAACATAATTGCTTTAACTGATACCAACATTCGCAAAGTGTGTGTAATAAATACACTTGAAACATGAAGTACATTAAAACTACTGTTCTTACACACTATAAATCAAAAAATTATTGACCAAAACATATATAGGATTTTTCAAATGGCTAATCAGCAATGTAAATAGATATAATATAATTTCCCTGTTTAATTATGTCGATATATTTGAATCCATGTAAAAATAGCTGGCTACTAAAACCTCTCGAAATAAATCCGATGTACCGTTCACCCTAAGAGTCGGGTCACTTTTTTTTTTCATGAATACCGTCATATGCGTTATATTCTAACTTAAGACTAGAACAGGTACAAAATACAGTCCACGGCAGTTAATTTATTATTATGAGAGGTTAAACTTATTGTCTATTTCTAAGTTAGTGGCTATAATATTGTTACTTGTAGATGGTATATTTTTATACAAATGTAAAATGTTATTTAATAGTTAAAGACTGGAAAACTTACCTATTAGATGATCTATCGCATCCAGTACACCTCAAACATCAGGAACCCTGGTGACAGCGTTTCGGTACCATGCGCCAGGGACAGATGTGGCGGAGTTTGTCGCTTGAGGCAGTCCTCTCACTGCTTCAAGGAGATGGACCGGTATAGAATTCACCACCACTTTGCTGCTTTCCTCAGCACCCGACGGACGCACACAGTTTGCGGGGATTACGTCTTTTGGCCGCCCCCATTTGCTGAGTGGAGGTGTTTGTACCTCCGGGTCCCTCAGGTCATCGCCCAACCCTTATGGATCCCAGTAATCTGAAATTAAATAAATACATATTGAGTACTATCGTGGGGAAAAAACATTGCCAATTCTCTAAAATCTATAGCAGGACGCTAATTACCCATGGACCAATTTCTATCCGCTAAGAAAATTATGTCCTCGTTAAAAAAACGTCAAAGTTTCCAGGCTATCGAGCGCTGCCGGTTGAATTACGGCTGTAGGCACCAGGGGTACATCTACTTGACATCTATCAAAGATCAAATACCTCTGTACACCAAAGATGTAATAAGCAATTAAGTTACCACTAAAATATCCAAAACGCTTTAAAACATACTTGAATTTATCCAATTTTCCAACACGTCGAAGCTCATTTTGATGTTTATTCAGCGCAATTATTAATTATAATGGTCAAATGTAATGATATAAAGGTTTATTTATAGTCTCTTCAACAAGGTGTGCCGCATGTAACGACTTCTTATTGGTCAATAAAATTGTTTCCTAATCGGTGATTGTCCGATTCATGTAAAACAGCAACGATGTACCTTTACTCGTCAATCGTGCTCACGCGTCCGGCAAACATGGACGTGTTACCCCACTTGTGGCTATGGGGCCCAATATGCCGTGAAGGACCGCTATCCACCCTCTGTGGTCGTGTTTATTGTTTCCGACCCCGCAAATTCAAGTACAAATCTCACCCTGTGACGTAAGGAGGTAGGGGGTTCTAATCCCTATTCGGGTTGATATGTCATCAAACGCTTGTTACTTTTACAAATACAATAATGCTTGTAACATTTCACATTTCAAACCCATGCAAATGCTGTTACACATTTGCCCGGTTACACACTACCGTAAAAAATGTCAAACTCTGCCGGTGACTAATGTAGAGGCTTCAACTCCCTACCAGGAAGGAAGTATAACCGTTCTAGCATACATTAGAGACGGCTTGCTCTGGCCTGGATTCCCCCGCTCTCCCTCACCACATCGTGATATTTTATTATACACAAAATGTTATTACTTGTATTTTCCTTTTGAATCAGCATTTGTCTATTACATATTTTTTCTAAGTTACATAAAATTTTGGTTGTAATTGTATCATTCAATTATTATTATTATTATTATTATTATTATTATTATTAGCACCACGTCTTACTACCCGTTCGGGTTATACGCACTTACGCTAATGTGTAATGGTAGGGTGATTGTGAGATGAAATTAAGGACCTACAGTTTAACGTGGAATCCGAACCACGGTGGAGGCCTGGCATTCCCCACATTCACAAGATGTCTTGTCAGAGGTGAAGGAAGGGTTTGGTAATCAGATAAATCTGTGCCGGGACCGAGGATTGAACCCGGCCGCCAGCACAGAAGTCTGACACCTTATCACTAGACCACCAGGTAACCTGTATCATTCAACAATTTTGACCAAAAAAGATGAAGTTTATTATTATTGTATTTATTTGCATAGGGACAATAAGCCTTATAGACTCTGCCTTAAAATATGAGTGAAGAATGACCCGAGGCACGGGACAATTCCTGGATAGCTTGGTGGTTAGAGCATTGGTGTACTAAGCCAAAGGTCCCGTGTTCGATTATCGTGTCCATGTGTCAATTTTCACAATATTATATATATATATATATATGGAATAATTCTCACTAAACGCATAAAAAAATCCTTGTCAAATGAGTAACAACCACTAATTTTATCATTATGTCTCTTTAGACAGACCTTTTAATCTCAACTCTTCTGACAAAGATATCAATGTTCGAATCCATGTTACTGTATATGGTGAACGCTGAAACACAACAAGTTGAATAACTAGTATTTTTTTGCGAAAAATTGTCCCCTGAACTAGCGATAGAAACCACATCTGAACTACGGCCTTCAAAGCTCGTTCCCTATATGTCAAGAAGACTTTCCTGTGACACTATTAAGTCAAGGGGTGGGGCGGGTTAGTGACTCTCCAATAGGGTAATTACTGTTTGCTTTAAACATTTATAAAAAGTTTAGGGTTAACGACTTTTGCTAAGGGTTCAAATCTATTCTCCACGTCTGTTGTGACATCAAAGTTTCCCTTCCCAATGTGTCCTAACCCCGAGTGATTTGACCCACTGAGCTCACTAAGAGGGGTGGTGAATGGAGGGGGAAGTGCAAGGCACAGTGGCTGAGCGAGGGAGTACTGTAACTTACATTTTTCGCACTTTACATTAAACGGCTGGCCATAGAGGATGCTCCTGCAAGCTCCCACGCTCACTAGCGATGCCAAAATTTTATGGAACGTGGAGTGACCCGACACTATGGACTGCGCGTTCCCCACCAATAAAAAAATCTCCCAAGATTAAACTTTAACGCCAGTCTCAATCCTACTTAGACAACCGATCTAATGGCACACAAAATAAACCAATGCGTACGCATAATATACTAATGGGACAGTAACCAACAATTTTAGACAAGAATAAACAAGCACCATAAAAAAACAGCCCAATGACCCAGAGGTATATGACGTCACACACTCCAAAATAACACGGTTGCGTCATCCCACACAGCATTGCTTAATAATCACAACACACTCTCTCCATATTGGGGTCAAAGTTCAAATATAAAATTTCCGCGAAACGCCATTCCATCTACTGGTGGCTTGTTTGGACCGAGCCCAGTCTGTTTGAGAGTCTATGAACAGGTCAATATATAATAGATGAATCCATACGTATAATATTCACCGACCTTTCAGTAACGGAGACAGCAAGCTTACGTCACGTGATATTTTCCTTCCACACACACTATTACTTCGCGCTCTTGTGTCTGGTTCCCCCCTACATGTCGCTGGGGATATATTTGTTTGGAGTGGAGGTGTTTTGACCCGATATCACTATAGGCCACCTGACTAAGAGACGTGTGAGCACTGCTTGTGTGTATCCATGGATGTGGAGGGGTTGACCTGGATGTGAATGTTGGTTTACATGCTGTAAACCTCCACCAAAGGGGAAAAGCCTGCAACGCCAAGAATATACTGTGAGTAAACCATGACAATTTAGGTTGTACTTTTGATGGCGATAGTAGAATGAAAGGTTAATCGGGACACGGATTTCCTGGGTTGGAAAAAGGTGGGGATTGTTGGAAACTCATGGATAATAACGGAAGTTGCTACCCACCCCAACCAGGCCTTAGTTGTTCTAGGCCAGTTCACAAAGTCGAGGGAAACATCCCTCTCATTATCCTATGTAATATGGAAGACTACTCTGAATGACTCATGACCATTAATAAAGAGGTTTGCGTGGAGATCGTAAAGCTTACTACGCACTTAGAAAACGTGTTGGCATCCTCCTCAACAGACATCTTTCACTCAACTGAACTCTCTACGGGAAACAAATATTTCATCATCGTAGTCTGGACGCGAAACAATGTTTCTTTATTGTTTGCCAACAATCTGTTTCACATATTTTCCAACAGCTGTGAAAAAGTTGGGGAACAGATGGGAAATTTTGGGTAACAGTTGGACAGCAGTTTGTCAACAGTTTGGAGAACAGTTGGACAACTGCTTCCCCATTGTTTTTAAAACAAGTGCAGCATGTTAGATAACAATGTTTTTCGGGAAAATGATTCCTAGTGCGTACTAGGCTTAGGGCAGCCGAGAGATTTCGTACATATCCTGTGTGCGTTTTAGGCCGCTTATCCCACCCTCCAGAAGATAATTCCTAGAATCTGGGTTTAGCAATAGGCCTAAAAGCTATGAAACAACTTGTCTATTCATGGTAGTGATCAAGAGTCTACTGACCAAGAAATAGTCAAATATTATCTTTAAGAATCTTCTGGATATGGATCTTATCGTGAATTCCAGCACTAAGATGCTCTCTCATTGGAAGAGAAGTAGGAGAACTGGAGAGAGGCAGAAATGGCTGAACTTCATAGTCTCTTTGAAGTCCAACAAGAAAATTCATGGTGTCTACGCTCATCACACTGTGCGGGCTCCACATTACGACGGAGATGTACAAGTCACCCATTGGCCGAGCTCTGTGTAAAAACTTGCACAATTTTGGCCACGTGGGAAAGGATTGAAATGCCAGTACAAGGTGTAGGTTCTATGGGGTTGACCATGAGAATGGTGCACACATGACATTAAAGTAACAGGATGTGGATCGCTACACCAAGGCCACCAATCAGGGGATGGAACGGGTTGACCAACTCCAAAAAGGTTAACGTTCTTGTCGAACATTTGAAGGAGCAAATCGTACCAACTGTAAGTCAGTCAGACCCAGTGCACACGTGGAAAGGCCATCGATGATCTCCTACAGACCCTTAGACAAAACCGATCTACGAGCTTGTCAGAAATATCGTGAGTGCTAAAGGCCCTAAAACTAAGTAATCCACCAGGAACTGACAGTTTTAAAAACGTGATCTTAAGAAACGTGCCTTTAGAGGCGACATACTTATTCATGGAGTTGTTCAACGCAGTATTATTCCTGAGTCACTTTCTTGAGCTATTTAATCAAGACAACATCCTTTGTTTCCATTAACTGAATAAGGATTCCGCACTACCTTCGTCTTACTGACTGATCAGCTTGCTCAACTCTTTGGGCAAGTTGTTCGAACAACTAATACTGACTAGAGTGCTATGAAACGTTCTGGAGAGTAGAATCTAGGTGGACTAGCAGTTAGACTTTTGGGGAGAATACGCCACGTCCCACCTTGTATTCCGCCTTGTCGAGCAGACCAAGAAAAATTTCAAGATCAAATGAATGACTTGTTTTGTGTTCCTAGGCGTAGAAAAAGCTTTCAACCGTGTTTGTGACGAACTACTCCGTTACAAATACTTTTCCCTGATTTCCTTCTATCTAGTTAGAATTTTCAAATCCTATCTTTCCATTCGAACCTTCTCCACATCCCAAGTCCGACACATTCTAGCTGAAGTTCCTTAGTTGTTCCAAGTGGGCACTTAACACTACAATTTGTATGGGAACGACGTTCTGATGTCATCAAACACAGGTATAGCCCTTGTTGTGGATGAAATGTTTATTGTAGCGGAATCGTGGAGAGGACAGGAGGTAACAATTTACCCCAAGAGACGCCTGAGACTTTTGTAGATGTGGTTTACCACATGGTGTATGAGTATCAACATGGAAAAGTGAATAGCCGTGCTCTTCACATGGAAGAGAAAGTATGGCAGGTCAACCCCACTTTAGTTGCTCGAAGACCTGATAAGGTGGGTAAACATAGTTATACATCTCGATCTTACACTGAACACTAAACTGGCATGGTGACTACACTTGTCAAACAAACTGACAAAGCAGCAGAGGCTGGGTATCATAGGCCCACTGTTGGATGGATGGACGTAGCACCATGTCTACGAGAAATGGTCTAACGTTGTACAAGTAGTGGCTCGAGCCACTTCTAGCGTATGCGTGACCACTGTAGAGGATCCTAGTGGACTAGCATATGGGTAAAATGCAAGCATTCCAGAATTTTCATCTGATAATAATTGTGGACGCACTCTGGTACGTCACCAATAGGATTCTCCATTGAGATTTGGATATTTAGAGTTTCAAGGACTACTTCCGGAACCTTACGCAATCCTTCTATGACAAGATGCTCGAATCCAACAACCCTCTTATCCAGGAGCTTTGAAACTATTTGATATATCCAGGAGGGCTCCACAGATGTCCCAAATTCCTGCTAAGATAAGCGAGACGTGACCATTAGTAGTCAATAGAGGCCTCAGTTTACCATATAGTAGTGTTATAGCAGCACATATTTCTTAAAATCCTAGTAAGTTCATATAATTTATTCATGTTCATCCACTTGCGCAACGTCACAACTCATCACTTTAACGTAGAGTATAGGAAATGCACCATAACATAATATATAGAATTTTATCTACTATTATGATTTCAGGGAAAAATCAATCCCGACGTTTTAGATTCGGTGATAAAGTTTGAAGATTACGGATTCAAACATCGACCCACAACTGCATCTAAGTTTAAATAAACATATGGTTCACGGCCCATACAAACTTTTGAATCAATCGTCTCTGTGAATTCATCCACACTATCCTAAAAGCTACGTTGATTGGCATGACGAATATCCCAAATATCGTAGATGGAATCCCAATGGTGGAAGGTGCTCGGCAATGATCCATTCTTAAGCATTGGAGAGGGACAAATTTTTCGATACTTACTTTAAGGTGGAGCAGTGAATCTCTGTAGTTTCATCAAATCTATTAAGTATTTATATAGGTAAAACTATAAGGGAAGATATCAAGGGATGTTTAGTTTTAACTTGAGCAATGAGGGGAAATAATTTCAGTTGGATTATTCAAGGTTCAATGAATTTATATGCCCATTTCTAAAATGGAGAATGTTTATATTTTAAAAGTAGGCCCATGAAGGGGAACAATTTAAGTTGGGATTATTCAGGGTTTTATGATTTAGCTGTTCATCTCAAACATGGACAGGGTTTATTATATTTTACAACAAGTAATGTCACTGGCGTCACTAATAACCCATGCAACACATAATTAAAAACCTTCTTCAAATTGTGAAATGAAGATTCCTTTGTAAGGACGCTTAATTATAATAAGGTTACTTCATAAAATGCTGGGAAAATTAGGACTTTACAGTGCCCAAAGCAAGGTTTTTCTGTTGAGGAACCCCCCGGAGCAATGGCGGGTGATTCCCTCGGTCAGGTATATACCGTACACCTGGATAACACAGTGTGCTATTATTTGAGAATGCAGTTCCATGCTGTCAAATGTCCAACTTAATTGGGGTTCATTGTGCTCAGGCGTTCGTCCGACCCAACGTACGGTGGCTGAGTGCGCTCTGGGCACGAGCACTGGACTGTCTTTGACACCTTCCGGTACTGACAGATCTCTAAAAATCCTGTCGGGGTGGCCCCTGGTCAATGTGACGGACATTGGGTTCCGGCATAGCTAAGACCCCGAAAAGGTCGTTTATGTGTGGAGCGGGGCTTCTCGACATACAATAAACGGTTGGTCGTGCGTACCCATGTTGCGGTGATAACTGGTCAGGGAACCTCCTCGAGCTCCCCACTGGGCAACTCTGGACAGGTTGTCACAAAGGTGCTGAAGGGGTAGCTAAGATGGTGTGAGCCACGGAAAGTATTGGGATTTTTGAGAACGAAGGTTGAGGAGACGGCTGTTCGGAGGCTGAGCTCCTGACTTCCTCGTGATGGGTGATCACTAGGATGAGCCAACTCCTACCTCCATCCGGTCCCACTGGAGGTTTTTTTCTAAAGCAACCCAAGGCAGGCTGGCATGGAAGGGCTGGTACTGGTTTCTTCGGGTGCTTTAGTACCCGGAACGGCACTCGTGGTCTTTGGTCTATGTCCGTCGAAAAGGTTCCGGTTCCGATGGATATCAGTGGTTACACTATAAAAGGCCACTGAATCCGGGGTTAGTGTAGCTTGGAAGCCCTTCGGGGGGTCTCTTTGGAGATGTAGTTGGATATCCATGTCCAACATAATTTAAAAAAATACTTGCCGTGAATGACGTAGCCCACGCATCCTACTAATTACTTTGAAAAGTACTGAGACTTTCGCCTTGACTATTTAGATATTGTTTCAACTTTCACCCCAAATTAAAGAAGATCACAAAATGGGGGACGCTTGCTTAGTCTTATTTTATTATGGACGTGAAATCCCAGTTCATCTTGTATCACGTGATTTGTTGGTGGGAGGGGGTACAGGACTGGAGAAAGTAACAGGTTATTAGTTCGAAGGATTTAAGAGGAAGAGGGGAACGAGGATCGGTAGGGGGTTCAGGAGTGGAGGAGAATTTCTGGGGTTGCTGGGTCTGTAGAAGAGTCCTGGAGATACGGTAGTTGGGGCATGGACCGTGAGAGCTGATTAGAGGGGGAGGAAATAGTGAGTTTTCTCTGGAGGTGTAATTATTGACGCTGGACGATGAGGTTAGAGGCTTCTTGGTTCATCCTCATGCTCCTCGTTTGTGGTTGTTTAGCATCACTGGTAGTGAGAGGTGACGATTATTTTGAGTCGGACTATATCTCCAGATGATAGAGCGGGGTAGAGAGAAAACTCAAGAAAGTAGCTTGGGAACCACCGTGGAATGCGTACCCAGAGGAGATAGGCCAGACATGTTATCATTAAAAAAGGCAAAATATCAAACATACTTTAATCGAAGTAGTTTGAGTTTTTAGACTCGGAAAATTATCCCAAACAACATACCAAAAGTCTAGAAAAATCAAAGTATGGGAATGCTGCCATATTGGCCGCCATTTTGGATTTACTGTTGAGATTAGTAGAATGCACAATTGCACATACGTAATGCTATATGGCTCCAATTTCCTTCAAATATACATAAAATAAAAAGTCTTTGAACCATGAATCATAAATAATTCATTTTAATTTGATTTGTTTCCGTTGTGAACGTTTATTTTATTATTTTAGGCGCTGATTATTCTGATTATTATGATGGAAGGCCATAATTGAACAATGTGTCCTTTGTGACTAGTACCTATCTGATGAACATACAATGACATTACGAAGTAAAGAAAATTAGGGAATAAACCCCAAACAATGCAAGTGAATTAAGAGGCAGTAATATACTAACCCAAGTAGGTATGTCCATTCATTATAATTGTATAAAAACATGGTGTAGCCCTAACAACATCGCAGCATTTAAAGGGTCAAAATCAGCTGCTGGTGCGAGTACTCCGCTTATGCTCTATCACAAGGTGTAAAATTTAAATTCAATACGCATTGTTTGTTTTGTTAGCAGGAGGCCAAATACGATGGTAGAAAGAGAAGGTGTGATATTTTACCAGTTCGAGCTCCGTAAAACCATAATGAATGCATGCACCAGTAGGGACTAGATATGGAGAAAACAAGTATTAGGTAGACTCTTATTTGCTGAAGACCTTCCAGCAGTGGATGCGGCTTACCACGATCAATGCAGCGTAAACTTCAGAAATAGAAACGCAATTCCATCCCAGTTTGCTTTGCCCCGGAATAAAGTAACAATTAAAAATATGCAACTGAAAGGCTGACCAGAGTAGGAAGAAAGAAGAGATTGTTTTCTTGCCCTCATGCAAAAACATTGATGATAATGACTATGTTCAAATAACCATATGTGACCTAGTGAAAAAAATAGAAGCAAATCTGCTGGATATTTGTTCTGAATGTTCTGAGCAGTATATGGAGCTAAAAGTGACATAATTATTTGGTGATGAATTAATATTTAATGAGAGGACAAATGAATGTTGTAGCATTTTGAGCAGGTGCTCCATAAATTCTTCAGCAATACTATAATACTCCAAAAGGAGAGAATGAAGAGGCAGAATAAAAAACCCGAATCATTGAAACAGCTGTAAAACTGCTTAAGAGTGATGTGAAATCGTTTCAAACCTCTAATGAATATTATCCTTTCACTGAAGTTATGGATTATATTTATAACGCACTGAACCTATTACCAGACAGTCATAAAGTATTTATGAGAACGGTAATTGGAGTAAAGAATTATAAGAAATCGCCTTCTATAAGGCAAGCGATTATGCAAGCAATAAAACCACGATTCTTTGCTGCCCCTCTCCAAACGGGACAGGCAGTACAAATGCACCACCATTTTAGTTCACGGTTTTGATTTATTCTCTACACCAGTATGGCTTCTGTTCCATCTACAACGAAGTACAAAAATATGAGGGGAGTGCATTAACAACTTCAAACCTTTATACTTTGATAAATTCTGATTAGTTTGTTCAATATGTTGGAAATAATATAGACCCGTGGTTGTCAATCATTTAAGTACTGGGAACACCCCCCTTCCCTTTAAAAAAATGTCAAGCCATGGGCCCCCTACTCTTGAAAATGTTGATATCTCTATGATAGTTAGTTACCTGTGCGATGGAATTGTTTGGAGAAAATGTGGGTTATCCTATAGTAAGCAAAGGATTGTAGGTAAGTATAGTAGAAAATATATCATAAATTTAGTTGTATTACCACAAACAAAATTTCAATGATTTGATTAAGAAAAAATTATTAATTTAATTTTAGTAACGTCTATTACAAGTGAACAAATTATTACATGTGTAACAGCTACTAAACCCTAAATGTTATGGAAGGAATCATGCTTCTTTGTGTCTCAATCGATCGCTTCCACATTTGGTTCAATATTTCCTACTTTTAATCTTAAATCTGGATCAGCAGTGAGCCAATTTATATGCTTGTTCCTCACATAACAAAATGTATAAAATGTTTGTTCACAAAGATATATGGGACAAAAGGGAACTAGATGTTTCAAATTTTTTCACCAACTTCTTATAATCAGGAACAACCTTCACCCAGAATTGGTCCAGTCTACATTCTTTGAAAAATTATTTCAATCAACCATCACAAGTCACACCAACAAGTGCATCTTGCTTGCTCTTCCGCAGATAGAGTTGCGAGTTGTACAGTACATCACCACATTCAAAAGGATTCCTTATCCATGAGTTCTCAGGATTTGATTGATGCAGGGAAGTAATATCTGAAGCTAGTCGCTAAATCGCGAAGGTGTTCAGTGATGTTACATTTTACTTCTGGTAGCAATTTTTTGTCAGTGGACTTCATAAATATCTCCAGTGTTGAAATGTTAGTGAGGCTACCACCTTCTACTCGGCTTGCTCATAACCATAGTTTTTTAATAACTGCCTCAACTTTATCTTCAACATAAAACATATTTACATCTCTACCTAGCAGGCTTGTATTTAGAGTGTTAAAGTATGCGAAAACGTCTTCTGAGTAGGATGTTCAACTGATCACATGGAAATTTGAATCCACCAGAAAAAGTCATACCTCATTACGTAACTCAACGAATCGCTTCAATATTTTCCCCCTTGACAGCCAACGCACTTCTGTATGCAAAAGTATCTGCAAATGTTGGCTTCCTATTTCTTCATACAGCTTTTAGAAGATTCTAGAATTAAAAACTCAAGATTTGATAAAATTAATAATCGTAACAATTTCATAAACCTGAAAGTCTTTTGTTTCCACCTATATATCACTCCTTGATCTTTTCAAATATTCTGTCTGTAACCACGCTTTCATTTTTTACTGGTTGGACTACCTCCGTCGGTTAAAACCCCCCTCCTTATATGCTTGGATTGAACCAGTTTTAGAAACTTCGGACGTTTTCCATGAATCTCAAAGCACTTCCTGTCGGGCGGCTGTACATTGTAAACTTATACAAAACCAGCCAACATAATGGCAAGGTCAGCTTTAGCTGATGTCAATCAATCAGATGCAGGCGTAGCAAAACCATATTAAGCTGAAGACACGGGAGAGCTCACCTAGATGCGCAGTGCTGCTTTAACACATGATGTCACCATCGAAGCAAACGGACGGCGGGAGATGGTGTATTATTAGTCCAGTCATTTTAGACATATATTTTGCAGATAGTGAAAAAAAAAATGATGGCTAGATTTTTGTAAATATGCCTATTTAAACATGTAGTCTAGCATACTAAAAGTCCTCATGAATACCATGTGAGCTTCCACCGCCGTGACCTTGAAAATGCCTTGATTTTTTTTTTTTTTTTTTTTTTGCGTATGTCTCGTGAGCGGTGGCACAAAATTAGTGTATAAACCAAACGAATACTAAGACGCGGTGCTAAAACCACTAACTTGGTATTTTTTCCTTAGCTTCTCACTCCCCGTTTGAGATATACGCAGGATAAGGAATGAGAAAGGTAGAATTTAAGGAAATATTCACTCATTTTCGTGGAGGGATAGTGAATACGCTTTTAGGAGGTAAATACCTCTGTAAGTATGACCGGGATTCTAACCCTAATCTCCTCAACACCAGCAATCCAGTACAATGGTATATTGACGCATTGGACCATGTGACCACAAATCTGCCATACCCTAGATCCACCATTGGATATACGTGAAATAATCAGGATTTTTCCTTATTTAGAGATACGCGTGTAATTAACATGATTTTAATTTGTTTAGTGATATGAGAGTAATGAACATGATTTTAATTTGTTTAGTGATATATTGTGGAAATATATTGAACATTATTTTACTAAACTTTGTTGTAGGCCTTTATGTGTGGTGAGCATGATTTTCTTTTATTTTGTGGTATATGTGTATTAAACATCATTTTCTAAACTTTGTGGTATGTGTGTAATGAACATAATTTTTCTTTCGTTGTAATATAATATAAAATAAAAATTTATTTTACTATGTGATAAACCTTTTTTGAACAATATTTTTCTAAGGGTTGTGGTATGTGTGTAATGAACATAATTTTTCTTTCGTTGTAATATAATATAAAATAAAAATTTATTTTACTATGTGATAAACCTTTTTTGAACAATATTTTTCTAAGGGTTGTGGTATGTGTGTAGTGAACATGATTTTGCTAAACGTTGTGCTATACGTGTTATGACCACGATTTTACTTTGTGTTGCGATATAGGCCCTACATATTATAGCCATGGTTTACCTTTATTTTGTGATATAACCTACGTATAGTGAAAATAATTCTCCTAAACTTCGTAGTATACATGTAGTGAACATGATTTTCCTTTATTTTGTGATTTAGGTCTACGTATAGTGAACAACGGTTTTCTAAACTTTGTGGTATACGTGTAGTTCTTCATACCCAACTGTGATTTTAAAACCAATGTTCCCGACATCAGCAGACCATGACGATGATAACACGAGAATGAAGCCTTAGACCAGTGTTTCTCATATTGGGTAATACCGTCCTCAAAGGGGTGTTTTTGGTTTTGTGAGATGGTAAATAATTTTAAGGGAGTTTTACGGCAGCGTATGGGTTTTTACTAATATTGCACGAATAATTTTATGCTAGAAAATACAGGCAATAAAATATTTGTATTATATTAAATACTGTATTTATGTTATATAATTTTGACAAGCCGATTAATTCCTTATGCTTATAATTGTAATACTATTGAATAAATCGAGCCGCGTTTTGGGCGTCGATTGAAAGACTACGGATTAATTCTCAGATATAATAATGCTGTGACGATGTTTAGGTTGTCTATAGCTCCGTGGTCGAGCGCCTATCATCACTGTACGGAAAAGATACCGTTTAACCAACTCTCTATAGCTCCGTGGTCGAGCACTAATTAGAACAGTATAATTAATTAAGGAAAGAGAACTGTTGATGGCTGTTTATTCACACACGGTTTATTTAAATGACATCTGTTAATTACTTATACATACTCCAATTAAATGCTTTATATCAATGCACACTTGTGATGATAATGTAAGTTATTTTATACTGTGTTAGACTGTGACTGCCAGTGTGTGGCTCTGATTGACTTGTGCGTGGGCGGAGGGTTTGTGCGGGTGGATCCCCTGCTTGTGTGTCGCTGTTTTGGGATCTCTGTGGGCGGGTGCCTTAAACATACGCACAACAGCTTATATATGACCTACCCCTTGCATCTTTCTCCCCTCGTCAACAGTGTAAAAACTAACTAATAGAAAGAGTCCTGGCGACAGGTGTTGTGAAAGCTAGCTTCTTATTGATACAAGGAATTGGCGTCTTTTGCCAAATACTGCGGAGTTGTTCCTTTTAACAGCGTAGTTGTTCTTTTAACAGGAAATATGGTATGAAAAATATATTTTAGTGGTGAAATCCTTTTTACAATATTTCTGAGAAGCGTGTGTTTCTTCATGGATTAATAATAAAAAGATACTCTACATATGATACTTTAGAGAAAAATTACCTTCATCCATGACTTTTTATATATTTTAGATTGATCCAAACCAATATAATTTCATAATCATTTAACATAAGTTTTGTTTTAACGTGTGTTTTATTCATAAGAATTATAAATTATGCCACGTAAAAAGTGCATTTGTTTTGTGATCATGTTTTTTTCAAATGAGGGAATATTATTGACCATTTGGCAATATAGTATTTCTGCAAGGTTATTATCATTGATTTCAGAATGCATATTACATTCAACTTGGAGGTAAGGGCTGTAGAAGCATCAAATTCCCAGAAGAGGGTAGTAGGCTAAAGAAAAGGTTGATAATTACTGCAATGAACAATGCAGATAGTGAAGTCACATATAGTTAACATTGCATTCCTTCATCAGGTGCATACACATATAGAGGACATTGTTACCTTTCATAAGGTGTACACATATAGTGGACAATGTTACCTTTCTTTATGTGTACTGCGTACACATATAGTTGACATTGTTACCTTTCATAAGGTGTACATATATAGTGGATATTGTTACCTTTCATCATGTGTACTGTGTACACATATAGTTGACATTGTTACCTTTCATCATGTGTACTGTGTGCACATATAGTGGACATTGTTACCTTTCATCGTGTGTACTGTGTACACATATAGTGGACATCGTTACCTTTCATAATGTGTATTGTGTACACATATAGTAGACATTGTTACCTTTCATCGTGTGTACTGTGTTCACATATAGTGGACATCGTCACCTTTCATAATGTGTACTGTTTACACATATAGTAGACATTGTTACCTTTCATCGTGTGTACTGTGTACACATATAGTGGATATTGTTACCTTTCATAATGTGTACTGTGTACACATATAGTAGACATTGTTACCTTTCATCGTGTGTACTGTGTACACATATAGTGGATATTGTTACCTTTCATCATGTGTACTGTGTACACATATAGTAGACATTGTTACCTTAAATCATGTGTACTGTGTACACAAATAGTGAACATTTTTACCTTTCATCAGGTGTAGACATATAGTGGACATTCTTTTCCTAAATAATACTAGATTTATATTTTACTTCAACTTTATTAGGTTGTAAAAATATATTGAACACTGCTTCCCTTGTTTAGGCTATCCACGTAGAGATTGAAACTAACACATTTTACTCGATGGTAAATATAAAGTGAAAGTTATTTTAATCACACAGGAACAAATTAATCTAAACTTTATATAACTTATGTAAAAACTATATCCACACAAGCTTATTGATAGCTATTGTAATATATTTTGTTGGCCTAGGAATATTTGGAAACATACAAAC